>BMAV01021032.1:0-11899 GCA_019973955.1 Trichonephila inaurata madagascariensis | reverse complement strand
CCCGATTACTTACTTGCAACTAACTTATTTATTGTTAAAATTTTAAAAAATGATAAAATAATATTAAAATTAAAAAAAAAATCAATTTATTTATTTCATTTATAAATTAAATCTTCATATGTTGTTATTAACAACTTCGTATTTCATTTAATATACTATACTCAAATAGAATAGATAAAATACAATTTTAAAAAAACATTATTTTTTTTATGTGAATTTAACTCCCCAAAATTTTAAAAACAAAAAATTTGCTGCATTGAAGGGTTTTTGAGCAGTGTTTCTCAAACTGTGGAGCGTGACTCCCTTTGAGGGCGTGACAACTCTACGAAGGGGCGCGACCTTTGAAAAAATAAAAAACAGAAGATTATTTAAAAATTAATTTACAAAAAGTAAACAAACAAATTACATTCTGACATAATATATAAAAAATAAAATACACATTTACACTGATATATTACACTTATGAATGTATGATGCTACACAATGTATTTTATAATTAATTTATCATTACGAAGTTGAGAACAAGTTTTAATTACCAGTGATCCCAGGGGTTTTCCCCCTACATAAAATTATTTACAAAAGAAACCCTTTTATTGATAATTTTTGGTTTTATTAAACCCCTTATTTCCAAATAAAAATTATGTATTAGCTTCCCAAAGTCAATCTTTTTCCACGTAGGCACGCGTATAAATATATTGGGGGGGAGATAAAGAAAATAACCCGAAATAATTAAATCTTTCGAAAACATTGTCAAAAGGCCCTTTTTATTGCAGTCCAAACCTTGGGAAAAATTTTATGAATAACAGTGAACCAAAAAAACGTATTGGGAAAAGACGTATATTTACGTCGGAAAAATTTAAATCTGGCTGAGCGAAATTTATATAAGCCAGTGGCACTTTAGGGGTTTAAAAAGTCGAGTCGAAGTCTTAGCCAAAAATATAGTATTATTGAATTCAATACATTGTTATTGTATGGTGTTGGGGAAGGGGCTGAAAAAAATTTTGATTAAACACACATTGGGTCGTGAATACTGAAATTTTGAGAAGCACTGGCTTAGAATATAATATTCAATCAACGTATTAAACAAGTTACAAACGTCCCGGGGCAGTAGTTTTATATATATATATATATATCTTGTTCAAATTTTCAATTGTTAATAAAAATACTTTCAATTCATTTTTCCAAGTTAAAATATTCTTTTAAACTGGTAGTGGACGACACATTGTGTTAATACCGTTTTCCAAAAATTAATTCATTAATTAATTTAAAACTGAATAAAAAGTAACAAATAGAAATAATAATAGAACAGCATATATAGAAAAAAAATCGTTCGTTGTGTCCATGTAGCGCAATGGATATCGCTTTGGAATTCTAATACAAAAGTCATGGGTTAGTATCCCACCTGTGGTACGGCCTAATTTTTGAAACTGCGATTTCTTTTTAACTATACTATTTTAGTAGAATAATTTAATGTTTAATTAATGAATAAAAAGTACCAAACAATCAGAAACAAATAGTACAACACCATGTAAATAAAGGGAAATGAAAAATTGCAAGGAAAATTGCTTTCTATTTTGTCATTGAATATCGTGATCCTGTCATATGTTTTTACGTATTTATAAATAAATTGTAACTATTTAATAAAAAAGTAACTGAAATAAAAATTTTCTTGGTTAACCTAAGTAGGAATTGATTTAATTTTTTTTTTCACATATTAATTGTTCTTTTTTTTTTTTTAAATTACACGTTTGTTTGAAATTAGCCATTATGAGATTTCTTCTGTTAGCTCACTCTTTTTCTATATATATTTATTTATATCAATATATTTATCTTGTTCAAATTTTCTATCGTTAAAAAAAACATTCTAGTCATCCAAACAAGTTCGAATATTTTTTTAAACTTGTAGTGAATGACACTTGATGCTAATACAGTTTTTTCGAATATTAATTCATTAATTAAATTAATTATTGTTTTCCGAAGCCAACTAGGTTTCGTCTCAAGTGTTGTACCAAGGGTTTAAAACAATGACAAAAACGGGTTTGAAATCCCATTTTTTATCCAACGCCCCGTGTTTCTCAACGGCGGCCCCCTGGGGGGGCGCGATAACCTTCAAGGGGGGCGCAATATCGAAAATAAAAATTAAAATTAATTTACTGGGAAAGAAAAAAAAAAACTTTCTGATATAATAAAAAAAAAAACAGATTTACATTGATAGATTTTATATATAAACTGGTGAAAAAAAGGGCATCAAAAAAAAAAGATTCTACTTTGAACGCTCATTAGTTTTTTTATCCTATAACTAAAAAAAAATTTTTTTTTGCTTTGCTGTAATCCTACGATGGGGATTTTTTATTACGTTTCTTTTAACTTAAAATATTACTTTTTTGGTTTTGAACTTACTGGTATGGCTACCTGCATCCCTTTTTTTTGGAAGTTGTAAATTATATAATTTGTTGCCTTTTTTCACAATGGAAAAAGTTTTTGATACATTGATAAAACATATTGATCACTTTTGAAATTAATTTGGGCCCAAAATTTATTTTATGAGTGTCTGAAACATATAATACAAAAATCGTTTAAATTTGGGAAAACTGTTCATTTGTTACCAATGACCTTGACAGAGAACCCCTTAAAATGACAGTCTTTGGGGCAAAAAGAATTTTAAGCATATCTCCTTTTTTGGGAGGGCAAACGTTTTTTAGAATCTTAAGGTACTTGTTTAGACCGAGCTCCCGGCACGACCACTATTTTTTCAAAAATATTTTCTTGAACATGCTGCATATTCCCCTATGAATAATTTTAAGTGGTTTTAATTGTGATGTTTTTTGACTGATTTTGTTTATAAATTTTAAATGAGCAGAATCAAAAAAAAAGAATTGGGCATCTTTTGACCCCCCCTCTAAAAGGGAAATTGAAGTTGATCAAAAAAAGGGAAACATTTTGCTGAAAAAATGCATATTAAATCATGTTAGCGAAAGTAAATTTGAGAAAAGCAAAAAAACATGAAAAGAAAGGAAAAATTTTCTTGGGCTACTTTAAAGAATTTTATCAAAAAAAATGAAGCCATAACTTTTACCGCAAAATGAATTTCACCCTGTCAAAAAGACAAAAACAAGGAAAAAGTTCAACAGGATATTTGTCGACCATCAAAGGATATTAAAATTAAAAAAACGTGAACAAAATGTGACATTTTTGCTTAAAAACTTTTTTTTGTAATGTTAGAAAAAAGTTTTGTGATTTGTGCCCTTTTTATTAAGGTCACGCACAATTTTGGAAAAATTTTAGTTCAATTTTTTTGGGATTTTTTTTTAAAAAATTATGAAAGACAAATTGAAAAATCCTTGAAATAGGAAAGTATTTTTCTTAGTTAAATTATTCACTGAAATTGTGTTTTTTATATTTATATTAAAAAAATAATTATAAAAAAAAAATTGGGGTTGCATCACCCCCGACCATTAACGTTTAGTATCGGGGTGCAAAACCGACCCCGGGGCTTTCCGTTTTTAAAATATTAAAAAAAAAACACAATTGTTATTCTTTAAAGAGTTTTATATTTTTTTTTTAATACTTAACATTTATTCTAAATGCTAATTCCCCCGAGGCTTAAAATTACAGTTCATTAAAAACCTTTTAAAATTATGAGTATTCATTTCAATAAATCATTTTACATTTTTGTATACATTGTCATGCACTTGGTTTTACTCTCCTTAAAATTAAGCTGTTATACCCAAGAATAATATTTTAAAATTTTTTAAAAAAATAAATTCGTGTTAAGAGGGGGTACTTCAGCCAGTATAAAAAAAGTTTAAAAATTTACCCAGTGACTTCCATGGGCTTTTTTGCGGAAAAATTTTTTAAAAGGGAAAGGGCCCAAAAATTGGGAAATTGACACCAGTTATTTTTTTTATTTACCCTTAGATCTATATTTTGCCCAAAGTAGCCATTGCAGAAAATCTGGATTCAAAAAGGTTTGGGTTGTTAAAATGGAAATTTTAACGAAATGCTTTTTTTTTTTCAGTACAGAAAATTCGGGATCCACCTCTATCCAAACCAAAAATGATTTTTCCCCAAAATTTGCCCCTTTTTTAAATTTTGGTCACTGGGTGGGAAAATTTTAAGATCTCTTTTCGGCAGTTGAGACCCCTTTTGAAGTATTTTTAAATGGATCCCCCAACCCATTCGTAACTTTCTATCAATTTGCCCTCGTCTGTGTAAAAAGTTGATGCTTTATTATCGTCGAATACTCCTTTTGATTTAAAAAAAATATCTATGATTTTGTTTTTAACCACCGCCGTAAATACTTAATAACCCTGGTTTAAAAATTAACGCGTTTTAAATTTTGAAATGTACATTCAAAGAGAGATTCGGTAGCTAACCCCATTCGGCCAAGACTGACTAGAATTGTACGAAGTACAGCATTTTTTCATGTTTTTTGCAGACGTCTGTTAGGTTGCCCCGAAATACATGAACGTTCGCGAGGTTGCGATGTAATCGATTGATAAAGAGCAACATAGATTAGGCTATTTTTAATGACATTTGTACTTTTAGAAATGGATTTCGAAGGAAATAAATCTTTAATTCAATAATTTCTCAATCTGTTTTTAATTTAAAAATTAGAGAAAAGAAAAATAAAATAATTAACCCCATTACTTAAAAAATAATTTACTTAACAAAATTTATTACTTAAGAGTAACATATATTTTAATACTTATCTTGTTAATACTGAATTCAAGTTTAATAAGTATTAGCGACTTATATGGGGGTTTTCTTGGGAAAAACAAAAAATTTTCAAAGTTTTTTGGGAAAATTGGGCCCCCTTAGTTCTTTTTTTTAAATTTTGCTGAAAAATCTATATTTTTCTTCTAAGCCCCCACCGCATTTTTCAATATGTTCCAATTTAAAAAATTTGGGGGAAAGGAAAAAAAAAATAATTATCCTATTACTTAATTTTTTTGATTAAAAATAACATATACAAAATTTTTATTATTTTTAATTTGTACGGTTTTTTAATTAAGCCCCGTGTATTGTAGCTTTTTGCGTCTAAGGGCATTTTTATTGCATTCAGTAATTTAATTTAAAAATAAGGGGGCGAGATAAAAAATTTTAATTGAAAAGGGGGCGCCAGTAATTTAAAATTTTTTAGAAACACTGAACTAGGGTCGGGTGTGCATTGTTACAACAATGCAGACAAATCGTGCTTTTTCGCGTTTTTAATTAATGTCTTTTCAAATAATCTTTATATGTATAATTCTTCTGTGCGTATGTATGTGATTGAACTCCCCCAAAACGGCTGGACCAATTTCGAAGACATTTTTAGTGCGGGTTTAAGTTGATTCATGAATGGTTTAGATTCACAATTCGGTCCAATATCGCTATTAGTTAAAAAGACGTTAATTAAAAACCTTAAAACGCATAATTGTTTTTCCCATGTGTGCTGTTTATTCTGCTAATGCGCGGCAAGAAAAAAAAGAGAAATAACAGGGGAGAATTTTCCGATATTTTCACCGTTTTTAAAATTGCAATCTAATTTTTCTATCAAAATCAGACAAAAAATAATTACAGAATCTGAAAGATTATTTATTTAACCACGATACGCGCGCGCGCGGCATGTATATTTATATATATAATTCTTCCGTGCGTGTGTGTTTGACTGACTTAACTCCTTCTAAACGGCTGGACCAATTTGGATGATATTTTTTGTGTGGGTTCAAGTGGATTCGAGAATGCTTTAGATTCACAATTCGGTCCGATATCGCAATTAGTTAAAAATGGTCCAAAACTATGTAAGGGCGCGTGATTGTTCATAAAAAAATTCATAGTCAATATTCTTGAGGCCACTATTTTGAGCGGCAAACTTCCAAGTGAAGTTGCACTTCTACCACAGATCCCAATGATTCTTTCAGACTCACCTACCCATTCAAATGTTTGCAATTTCCAATTCACTTGGCATTTGCTATGACCATTAGTAAGTCACAAGGTCAAACAATGTCAATTTGTGGCTTAGATTTAGAAAACCCTTTCTTTTTGCACGGCCAATTATATGTTGCATGTCCGAGGTTTGGCAAACTATTGCATTTGTTTGTTTATACCCCTCAATGATTAACCTAAAACATTGTACATTCAACGGCCAAACGATAAATTTATTTTTTGTGCATTAAAAAAATATACCTGTTATGAAAATATCTCGAGTTTCATCTGCTTTACCCATTAGTCAAAACAAGTTTAATTTTCTTTTCAGAATAGCTATTACATTTAACTTAGTTCATAGTAAATGCATACTCACACGCAAACGATAGGTCGAATTGTGGTAACTTTACATGTGATAATGTAAAGGTATTGTAATAACTTTCTTTATAAAAAATTTCATCAAAACGGTCGAGATTGTTAGAACTTATTCAAAAAAAGTTTGTAGTTTTCTGTTTTAAGACGTGTGTACAGCACAACGTCCGTCGGGACCGGTAGTATATATATATAAATATATATAGTGTTCAAATTTTCAATCATTAACAAAATATTTTCTATTCATCTATTCAAAGTAGCAATTAACTAAAATTTTTTCATTATATTACTTGTTTTCTTATTAATTTTAAAATGCTAAGAGCTTCTCTGTTAAATAATATAAACAACCAATTTTTTCTCTAAACTGTATATACGTACCTTAGAAAACCATGAAAAGAATCTTCTAAAAAACGTATGCGACCCATGGGAATTTGGGGATATGTTTCTCCACATTAAAAAAATCAGGAAAGATGTAGGGTCTCTTCATATTTTCCCATAAAATATATTTTAGAACATTTTTCTATCATTATTTGTTACATAAATAATTCTTACATATTTATAAAACAGTTCAAGTTCTTAACAAAATAAATTAAAATTAGTGTATAATGAAAATTTTGTATATAAGTACATTCAACATATAAAAATTCATACTGAAATTAGGAGCAAAACTATATCCTGCTGAACAAAATGTATGATAATGTTGAAATGATAATGCATGTTCTATGTCGGATTATGAGTAAGAAAAAACTCCATACTTGTACCAAATTTCGAGGCCTTTCTAATTAAATCAGCCGTTAGTAGCTGAACTTTTCCATCGACTTAATCATTATCGATTTCTTTATTGTTATCTTATGTAATTAATCTTTCATAAATTTGATCAAATCGTTCTCATTTAAAGAGTTTGATTTTTTTTTAGATATTAAAAAAAAACGTATTTACAAAAAAAAAATCGTTAAATAAATATACCATGTTACTTTAAAATCATGTAAAAAAGACTGTGCAACAAAAAATGTAGATGTACATTACTGAATAACAAAATAAAAATATATAAATATAATTTTGAACATGGAGCTGATTTTTTTCTCCATGCAGTATTCTATATTAAATATTATCATATATATAAAGGAAAATTAAAAAAAAAAAATCCTGAAATGAGTAAAATTTCAATAAATTGAATAAATGAAATTTTAAAAAATCATTGATTTAATAGCAATAGAATACTTACAGTTTTGTTGTCGTGATCAAAATTCCATTCAAAATATGAATTTTAGATGCTACCGGAGAAACCACACAACAATTAGAAAATAGGAGCATTCAAAACACAAAACCTTGCAAACGGACTATCTTATAAGAGAATCTTATATGAAATCGTATAAGAGCTCAAACTGCGCTTGCGCCTGGACGAGTCTATACTGAAACACAGGATTGTTCCTGAATGCAGAGTTGTGTAACTTGGATGAATGTCGTGTCGGAATGTATAAACAGGAGTGGCGAACACAAGGGGGGAGTCCTAAGGGTCCGACCCAGCCCTCCTCAAAGCCCTTGATTTTTTCCGATTATCATTTTAAGTATATAGTACGTAATATTTAATTAAACATATGTTATTAATGATTAATTTGATTAATTAATGCTAATTATTTATTCAATAACTCGTTTTTTACTGTTTTTCGTTCACGAAAATCGACAAAATCAAAAGGAGCACGATACAAGAAAGGTGGATTTTTGACCCTGGAACCCCCCTTCCTTATCTTGAAAAATTCCTGTGTGCGCTACTGAATATACGTATATTAATTTCCGAAAAAAAGCTTGAATAATTACTTTTTCCAAAAATGTACAGTGTGTTTGTGAATTTAATATTTGTTTTGTGTGGTTTCTACTAAAGTGTACCAAAAGATGTCCTATTCAACAAATTTTCCACATTTATTTCTGAATTTAGCGACCTCGTTAAATAGAGGTCTGACTGAAGTTTAAGTCACCGAGGAATAATTTCTATGAGGAAATTTAAAAGTAATTGGTTTATTTTAGGGACGGGGGCGTGAACCTCCAAATTCTGCTCCCTTATTTACCCTCCTGTTTGGTAGAAATCATGACCCATTTCAGATTTTTTACCGCAATCTTGGTGATTTGTTGATATTTTTTGGATTTGTATACTGATTTTCTTCATTGTGTGATAATTGTGTAGGGTATTTCTATGCATTCGCGAAATAGAATTGTATAAAAATTTCCAGAATAAGGAGTAAGAAAAATTTTCCTCCTATGTAACGCAGGGTATTTCAGTTTTTATGCAAAAAAAGAGAATCTTCACAAACTTTTTCTTATACAGTTATAATTTTAAATATTACTTAGAAGACATTTTATTGACTTTTCTTTATATTTCTTTTACTTGTTTTTTTCCCAAAGTTTAAGAATAACATTTTATTGCACACTACTTTCCATTAAAATTGTTACACTAGGAAGAAATGCAGATAACACACAAAATTATACTTAATGGACCAGTAAATTATACTAGAAATAACAATTGATTAAATTTTCAAGAAAATTGGATGCATAGATCCTGAGAAATTAGTACCAAAATCAACCTCCTCTGGCATTAATAACAGCACTTATACGCCTGCACCTTGAGTCTAACGGAGATTGGATGGCATGTACAGGTACACATGATCATGCAGCTTCAACACAATACAACAACTCATGAAATATAGTGACTGACGTATGGTGATGATCCAGTCGCACCGCAACTATAAACCAGAAGTTTTCTATTGGCTTAAGATCTGGTGAACGTGCAGGCCACGGCAACCGTCGAACATTTTCCTTGTAATGGAAGTTAGTTGCAATACCGGCAACATGCGGTCGTTCATTATCCTGCTGATACGTAGGGTTCCGCAGGGCTCGAATAAAGGGTAGAGCCACGGGTCGTAACACACCAGAAATGAAACGGGCACTGTTCAAAGATCCGTCTGTGCGAACAAGAGGTGACAGAGGCATGTATCCAATAGCACCCCATACCATAACGCCAGGTGATGGGCTAAGACGAATACACTTTGCCAATGTTCGTTCATCACGATGCAACCGAACACAAATGCGACCATCCTGATGCTGTAAAAGAAACTATTAATCGGGAAAAAAATGCTTTTCCCATTTGGGGCCAGGTTCTGCTGGTCACACCAAAAAAAACCCCCCCTGTCCGGATGCCGGTTCTGGTAGCTGGATTCATGGTCTCCGAGTTGGGGTTTTGCGGCAAACGTCGTCGAACTTTTTTTGGGCCTTGACCCCAAACCCCCAATTTTCCCCGAGCTCTAGCTGGCCCGATATTAAAACCAGCATAACATGTCTGTCTTCTCGGCTGCTAGTGATAGAGGGCCGTTGGGGTCCAACACGGCGTTCCGTATTACTGTCTGGAACCCATCGATTATATATTCTACTAGCAGTCGTTGGATCTCAACCGACGCGAGTAGAAATAGTGTGATACGATAAACCACAATTCCGGTACGCTACAATTCGACCTTTATCAAATTGAATAACGTGCTGTAACGCATTTCTGTTTCTTTCACAAGGCGTCACAAAAACTTTTCACCAAGCAACAATGTTGAAATGCAATTCGTGTATGAGAAACCAGCTGAATAATTTCCTCATTTAAACGCATTGTAGGTTTCACTATTGGGGCCCGCTTTGTCTGAATGCGCTCAAAAGCTAATGCAATTGTATATCACAACACCATCTCCCTGCTGTTTAAATTTCACATCTATAGCATGTCACTTTCTTGGTATAGCAATTTTAATGGTCAAAAGTGTATTTATGATATCTGAATTCTTTACACAAATAAAGAGAGAAAAATGCTTGAATGATTATAAATTTCTTTTTTAAGCAGTTTTCTGAAATGCCGTTATAAACTAATAGAGAAGAAACATTTCTTCATAAAACAATCAGATTATAGTGTTTTTTTTTTTTAAATTTTTTTATCAAATTTATTACCAAAGTTTGTACTAACTTCAACGAATTACTTTAAATTAACATATTTTTGCCAATTTTATAACCCAGTCTCAGATATTCTTTTGTTAATATTCAATACACTCAGAATAAATTTTGTTTTTAAAAAAATCTTCAAAATATCAGCAGCCGAGGGTACATTAAAGCATGAGTCAACTGGTCTCAGGACTTCGATCACAATGGAGGCCTCTTTTTTTTGACTAGCCTTTTGGGATTTTTGGGAAACCAAAATTTCCAAAACTATAATTTTTGAGATTTTTTTTTTCAAATTGTGTTGTTCGTTACCTTTCTAAAGATACCTGTCGGACATTAGAACTCGCGACCTATGAATTCGTAAGCACGTAACATACCACTAGACAAAAGAAGCAGTGCACCACCCTTTAAAAAGACGAATATTGTAAACATTACACTTTGTTTTTGTTTGACACTTGAATGCATGACGCAATTTAAATCATTTAACTTTTATTCTAATCTGAGCCTTAGATTTTTTTTTTTTAATTTCCTAGTTGATGAACAGTCAAACTGTATCTGTAACGGACTAATTTGGATTTGTTTAAAGTTGCGCCGTTGTTTTTAAATTCCCATGAATATGTTCTACCTAACTGGTGCTTTTTTTAACATCATTCGACTAATTGCTTATACATATATGTTTTTTAAAATTATTTTGTTGTATCTAGATCAATCACAAATGTATTTCAAAAGCGTAATGGACTTAATTCAATATAAAAACAGATGTAAGAAAGTCAATGATGAATGTGAAGAAGATTTATCAGCAGAAAATAGTGCTGATTATGCGGTGGCGGATCTACTAATGGGCAAGACGAACTTGCAATAATTTCTCCCAAATTTAAATGGAGAAGGTTGCAACATAACTTTTTTCATGGCAATTCAGTTGAAAGTAATTTTGAACTTGTACGGAATTCCCCTAAATTATTTCCGTTGTTTGTTTAGTATTGCGAACTTTACTTATTGAAAAGTTTATTTTATTTTCCGTTTTCTCATTTTTCTATGAACTGTTACATGAAAGTTCCATGAAAAATCTTACGGTGCTTATTATTATTTTTTAAAAACCTACACGAGAGGCAGTACCTTCTTTGTTACATTCTATTTTTAATAATAATGAGATTCATAGTCAGCTAGCTTCCCGTATTTCAATGTTTCGCAATCTTCTCCTAACAGCAATGGACATATAATTTATCCCCCCTCCTCTTTATTTTGCAAAAAGGTTTTTTTAAGAATAATTATAATAATATTGTATTTACTTTTCTTGTAATTTTTTTTTTTTTCCTTTTCTATCAAAGGGGGACAATTTTGTAGCTCTAAGTCCTCCTGAGGATGAGTCGATCCTTCCAAATAAATAACCAGGGATTCCCCTAAGTAATTTTGTAACATAGCACTGTATTTCTCCTTTCTTTTAATGTCAATAAGTACTCGCGAGCACATACGAAATGTATTGAATAAATTATAAAACTGAAATTAGTGATAAATAAATTATAGTTTTAAAAAAAAAAAAAAATTTTTTTGATAGTGAATCGACCCAAAATGGGGAAAAACAAAATAAGAAAAAATTGGGTTTAAAAGAAAATTAATGTCATTGGGGAAAAACGTGGGGGGCTGTTTTACATTTTTTCCA
>BMAV01021031.1:0-168507 GCA_019973955.1 Trichonephila inaurata madagascariensis | reverse complement strand
GGAAAATTTTTATTTTGTTTTAAAAAAATCCTCCATTACGTGAACATTGTGTTTCTAATATATATTTCAATTTTAAGTTTATAAACTTCCAAATTAACATTTGTTCATACAACACATTTTATATTAAATATGCATTAAATAAAGAAGAAATTTTTCAAGAAATTTAATTCAAACTTGAGACAAATGTTTTATTTTTTTAAAATTCTAAATTGATGTTTAACTTCTGGAAATTCGTTTTTGTAAGAATTTGATGTACTTTAAAGGTAACAAATACATTTGTAAAATAAAGCATTTTAAAACAAAATCTTGCTTCTAGAACTCATAATACAACTGTACATATAAACAACAAAAAAAAAAATCTTATTTACCCTTTATAGAAAAGAATTTGATGTATTTTTATTTCAATATTTGTGAATTTATATGTAGAGAAAAATAGGTATTTTTGTGAGAATGGAATGTTTATTTCCATCTAAAAAACATTATATTTTTGATAAAAAATACAAAATTTAATAATTACAAATATTTTTCAAAATGTGTTATTTCCTTTATAAAAGTTCTCAAAATATATATGTATAACAAAGAAACAGAATTTAGTGCTTTGGCCAAATATATATATTTTCTTTAACAAACACAACTTAATATCACACATCAAAAGCAAACAAAATTGGGAAATAAATAATCAAGTGAATTAAGACTCAAATTAGTGATATACTTTTCATATGGCAACACTTGTTATTTTACAGTAAAAATACCAAACATAAAATTAAAATTACTTACAGTAAATCCTCGAGAGCAGAATTCATCAAATGTTGATCTTGCATGAGATCTAATTCTTGTTTCTTTCAAAATGTCAAGAGGTGGTGGTTTTATAAATATGAGATATGGTTTAATTTCAGGTGTTCTTAATGCTTTTAAAGCCTGCAGTAATAGAAACAATAAATATTTTACATTTGAGGAAAAATATCTTCAACTCATATTGCTGATAATTTTAGATACAGTACAGATATCTGCATTTTAAATTTAGTCCTTACATTTTCACAAAATTTTAAACTGACATTGTTTTTTAAAAATTTAAACTGGTTATTAGGCAAATTTTCATTTAAGATCAATAACCAATTTTTCTGAAAACTCTTGACTTTAAAGTACATTATTTAAATAAAAAAATAGGGAAATTTTATACATTATGCTTAATAATAGGTCTAAATACAATGATAAAACATTCTAAACATAAAATATGTTTATTATTTAATAAGTTTTGTTTTATACAGGGGAAAAAGTAAGGTTTTTTGGCACACCCTAATGTATATATGCCCAACTATAGTCAGTCTCCTTACTGATCTTTCGTTCATCCTACCTGCTTGTACTGCTGTGTTAATTTTAAGGCTTAATCTTTAATTTCTGAACACTATTGTATTTAGTACATATGTAATATTTTTCTATTAGTCATAATATGAAATTTATTATAATACATGAAAAAATTTACCTGAGGATGAGGAGTCATGACACAAACATAGCCTGCATTAATTATTGATTTAACTGTTTCTAAACTTGTTCCATATAAATTTCCTTTGTACTGTCCATACTCAACAAACCATCCCATCTTTATCTCTTCTTGAATACTTTCCCTGGAGCAGAAAAAATATTCCTTACCATCAACTTCCCAAGGAAATTTTGGACGACTGGTATCTAGACAATGACAAATACCATTAAAATGAAAAAGAAATAACAGTATTACAAGACTACAAAGTTGAATAAACAAACTTTAAAACATTTCCTAAACTTTATTATACTTCAAAATGAATGCTCTCTTGAAAATTTTTTTTAAAATAGTCATCAGCATTTCCTAAAATGAATAATTAAATGTGCTACTTCTTTATAATTTATTACAAATTTCATACATTAAATTACTTAAAACTGCAATTAGCAAGGGTTAACCATTATATTTAGCAAAGTATTCTAATAATTAATAAATATATATTTATATTCTAGTGATGGGCATTCAAGAATTTAATATTATAAAGGTCTGTATCCTTTATCACAATTATATATTATTCAAAAAGTATTGCTTTAAACATTTCTTCCTCTACTATTTATGAGATTTTGTTAAAAAAAAGCTATAAACAAGTACTTAGTATTATGTTAGTGGACTTAAATGCAGTTTTCAATTTAAATACTCACGAGGGATAGTCTGCCTGAAATGATCCGGATCAGAAGCAATTAACCGCCTTTTTAATTCATTTCTTCCAACACCAGGAGGACCTGATTAAAATATTTTAGGTTGAAATAAATTTTGATCAGCTGCTTCTTCAATTAAAAATGCAATTTTTTTTTTTTTAAAATATACCATTGCTTTTAAAAACTACAAGGAAAAAAATTGACAATTAAGAATTTAACATTTCTATTTTCTTACATACTTTCAAAGAGATAAAGTTATTGAAATACATAATCAAACACATGTACTTAAAATTAAAAAATATAATATCCAATTTTTAAAAAAGTATTAAAATTTTAACAAAGAATTTTAAAATTGTTTTTTTTAAACTACCCATTTTAATAATGATTCTTGTTTTCATCTGTCAGTTTAAACTAACTTTATTTACACAAATTATTTATGACAAATATACTTGGGGGAAAAAATTAACATAAAAATAAGAACATTAAGCTAAAAAAAGGATCATGACATTTATTGCACAAATAGTTGTCATGAACTGAAATATATATAAATACAAACCTATCAAGATTATCGGACGGTACAATCCAGCTCGGGGATACAACTTTGCAACTTCTTCATATGTGGCAATTTCTTCTCTATCAAAATCTATGATAAAGAAAAATCACATTAAAAACAAACTTGAAGGTGAAATATGTGAACAGTATGGTTTATCAAATTATGTTCGTTTGATAATCCTTTTCTAAAATTATATTTAAATTACTAAAACTGTATATTACATTTCCTAAAACTACATAGTTAAATATTTTAGGAAATGATACAATAAAAATATATCAGACTAACCATCATTTTCTGTAGCATCATACAATATCTTCTTTATTTTTCGAGGTCGGTGTTCCTTTAAAACTGGAATTTTACAACCAGCAATAAAATCATCATCCAGCAAAGATGACAAATCTCGCATTTCCGCAAACCGTCTGTTAATGAACAAATGAAGCATTTTAAAATAAGACTACTTTAAATAACTTTGAATACATTCAGCTTATTAAAGGCTATTTAATAATTAAAAAATTTACTAACAGGTTTTTACTTAAAAATGAAAGTAAGATACTGAAGATAATTAGAAAGATTGAAAATAAATAAAAGCAATAATTATATTTACAAATAAAAAAAAAGATTTACATTTAGAAAAAGTTTCCTAACTTTTAATAAGTGAACATGTATTCAAAAATTTTAATACATGCAACAATTTTGACATGTAATCAATATTTTTTTTCTATAATTTGTATTCTGTTACCATTATTTGGAAAAGAAATATTAACACTAAGATCATGGTTTGTATAAAAATTAAAATGTTGAGAAAAAACCAAAATCTAAATCTCATAAAAATTTCTAGAAATTAAGGACAGTTAAATGTAAAATGATTACATTTAAGAGGTAATTAAAAAAAAAATTACCATTAAAAATGCAAAGTATTTTATTACATTTTTTAAAATATAATATAGTCATTAAAAAAAATTAAATTTTTGAAAGTTACCCAAGAATATTACACAAGTTATTTAAACTTTTCATCACAAACCTTTCTTGCAACTGACGGCTTGGAATAAGTCCAGCTCTTGAATTCTTTTCTCCATGCTTTCTAGCTTGCCACCAGTGCAAATCTTCTTGATTTACTATATGGAGAATATCACCTTTAAAAAATGGAAGCCCTGCTTCTTTACATGGAATAAGATTGTCCACGCTAGGTTCATAACAGAAATGAGCTTTGACTCTAAGTCGACTTTCCCGAGATGGAACACATTCTTCTCTTGGGACCAACTTAAACGTAATTGGACCTTCTCTGCATTGCTACAGTATTAAATAATTAGATTAAATATACATAGTCTAAATAAGTAGACTTTTTATTCAATGGAAAATTAAATTATTTGAAGGAAGAAAAGCAAAATAAATATGGAATATTAATAATTTTGAATTTCTATTTAAAATAAATAAGAAAACATTTATACTAACCAGAATGTTTACAACATCATGAGGAGATTTTCCTTTGATATTTATGCCATTAACTTCATGCACTTCATCTCCAGCATGAATCAAACCTAAAAATTTGCTTAAATTAGAGTATTTAAAATTTATAAAGGCTAGATTTCAAAGAGAAACCATTTTAAAAATAAACAACAAATAACTTTTAATAAGAATTCTTCACCTGATAGATTTATTTTAAAAAGAAAACAAAATAATGATCATTCATTTTAATACTACACAAAATAATGTAAAATATAATTTTTCATACTTAAAAAAATTAATCATACCACTTCGATCTGCTGCTCCACCATGAAGCACTCTAGCAATTATTATAGCCCCAGTTCGCTCATCATATTTAATAGTGGCACCCTAAAAACAAATTTAGAAAAAAAATCAGATGAGAGAAGAATTTGTATTTATTTAAGAATAAATTAGAAGAATTCAAAAATTTGCAAAATTTTATGAATGAATTGATAAGAGTGTAAATATTAAAAAAAGTTAAGACATCAACCATTTCCAAACTCAGTATATTGAAAAAGGATCATAGGTAAAATAAAATTTCAAAGTAAAATTAGTGCATCTATTTAAGTATTTCAAGAAAATCATATTTAAAATTCTATACTTCATACATTTCTGATTTTTCTCACTTAGACACTGTCCTGAATAGTTTTAAAGGCTAAGATATTGGACTACCTGTTTTGGTTTAGAATCAAAAATTCTTATTAGATGCATTTAATGTTTAAAATATTATCTGCTTTGTGTCCTTTTTATTTGAAAATAAAAGTTATACATGAGGGCAATTTGGAAAGTAACCCTGAATCGCTGTAAGAAACAAACCAAGAAAGAGGGGGAAAAACTTATTTACATATCAAAGTTACAACTCTCCTCTATTTTTCAACATAGTGTCCCCCATTATTCAAACATTCTTGTCATATCGTTTCATCAATTTACCAATTCCTTCTGTATAAAAAGTGGTCGCCCACGATTTAAACCAATGTGTCACAGTGTTTTAAGACAAAAACACATTCCATGACTTCTCATACAAAATGTCGGGGAATGTTTGGAATTTTTTCGAAAGTTAAAAATTACAGAAAACAAATTTTTCTGTTTCTTTGATGATCAGCCCCCACCCCATGATTCCTCCGGGTTTTTCTTCAGTTTTGGAAAAAACATATCCATTTAAAACTACACCTTCACTTATAATGTTTGGGCCTATAGGGCCCCAAATTTATGATGGATTCACGACAGTTTTTTTGGCCCAAAAAAAATCATATACCTTAATTTGGGGGTTTTTAGGCGCCAAAATTTTTTTCACATTACAACTACAAACTCTTGGTCCTGACACTCTCACTCCTGACTGGAAGCTTACTGAATCAAGTTGCTCATGCAAATTTGTTGAGGCGTTTTAAAAAACTTCAGCACCACGCCCCAAAAGGGTCCTTCGGGGGCCCTGGGGATAAAAGTAAAATTTTGCATTTTTTTTATTTTCCCCAAACAAAAAAGTTCACCATTTTTATTATTCATTTTTTAATTTACCCTTTGGGATGACGTCCCCAAAAAAAAGCCAACATGAAACCCGTCAAAGGGGAATGATTTAAAAATGGCATTTTTCCCCCGTGCAGGAAGCGACACCCTACTCACTTGACGTTTTGAAAACTCAGTTTTTTAAATGGGTTTTATGTCCATAAACTTTGGTCATGGGAAAATTTTACCCTACTCAAAAAGGGGAAAAATTACTCACATAAAATAGTTTTGTTTTATAAACTGGGTAAGGGGAAAGTTTTAATTATTTTCCACTACTTTTTTAAATAACATGAGGTTTTGTTTTAGAAAAAAAAGGGGAAATTTTTTTTCCTAAAGCAGTTTTGGGTTTTTCAGTCAGTTTTAATGGATAAAGATCTGGTAGACAAAATTTGACTTTTCCCCCTTTCTTTTTAAAAACTGACAATAAAATGTTTAAAACTTGTGCTTAAACGAAAGTGGGAAATAAATAAAAATTTTTTAATAAAAAAATATAAAGCATATGCCGTTGATATAATGTACAAAAAAATACTGAACAACACATTTATATTTCGGTATTTTTATGGATTTAGGCTTAACTACACAAAACCCTCCGGCCTGTGAGCGACAGAAACCTCCGGCCCTGGCGGTATGCACGCGTTTGCGTCCTTTGTCCCGAAAGAGTTAAATTTATAATTAATGCATTTACATAGTATACACAATCTCATGACCAATAAATGATATTAAAAAAATTAATCCAATGAATACTTATGTGGAAAAGGGATAGTAAAATGGTTAACATTATATTAGGTTGGGGAAAAAGAAAACCATTATTTTTATGTGAACAAGATTTTATTCAACATGTTTCACATTACTAATTTTGGTCAAATATGCAGTCTTGTTTTATAATTTGTTGACATTTTAAAGGTAGCTTTATAATGCTTTTCTCATAGAAGTCTTGGTACTTATTGGTGAAAAATTCCAGTAATTGAATTTCTTAATCTTCTCTCGATGAAAATTTTTTTTATCACTAAGGAAGTTATGTAATGGAATAAAAACATGGTAATCACTTGGTGCCAGGTCCAGACTATATGGTGGATGCATCAAAACTTCCCAACCAAGCTCTCAGAGTTTCTGGTGAGACACTATAGAGCTGTATGGCTTGGCACTGTCCTGATGGAACACCACCACTCCTGTTGGCCAATTCTGGTCAAGTGCTTCAATTGTTGACAGCAAAGATCCAAATTTAATGTTTGGCCACCATAGTAAATTATTTCTTTCCAGCCCCATGACAAATGCACAGTAGAACCTTCCTAGTTTGGTCACTGTTCAAGCTGCTTCATCGTGCTTTGACCGCAATCGTTTTTGTACAATGTTGTCGTATGTATGACCCATTTCTCCTCTCCAGTTACCATCCATTTATGAAATGATTAGATTTCATTCCATTTGGATGAGCAGGGGTAGCCAACCTAAATGACCTAGCGGGACACTTCGGAAAAACATTATAATCCTATGGACCCCATATAAAAATATATATCTTTGTATTAGGTTTGGACCCATCACAAACATTTATTGGAGTGAATTATTACAATGTGTTTTCTTTATATTTCATGTATACAAACATAGATAATTTAATAATAATGCGATGAACAAATATGCCAAGCTCTAACAATAAACAACATGATACAGCTACAGGAATCATGCGTAATGCTGTGGGGAGGTTTCTGTAATGCAATACTGCTAATTTCTAAGTATGTATAAAAACAAAAGCAACATAATAAAGTAGAAACAGTTATGGGATATATTTGTTACAAAACACTACACTAAAAACAAAAATTTTGTACAAAATAATTGTATTTTGTAAAGTTGCAATAAATCTCACGAGCCGCAAAATTATTAAGGTGGGCCTGCGGGTTGACCACCCCTGGGCTAAAGCTTCGCAGATAAAAATTTGATATATCATGTTTTTAAATGCTAATTGTGTGACACACCCAAACATCTTTTTCAATTCAGCTTTGTACAAATGGTTTAAAACTGTTTTATAGTCAATCTTTAGCTCTTGAGTGATGCTATGATTACTAACATGCCGGTTAACTTTCTTCATTTTTGTGATTTTATCAACATTTTCGATGATGGTCATATCTGAATAGAATCATCAAAACCAAAATTATACATAATTGGCTGCTACAGTATTGGGGCCCTAAACACCTTTCACAATTTCAGCCGTCTGACACATTTATAAAAGAAAAACTGTAAAATGTACCAAATGTTCTCCTTGTTGACCTCCATTTTTAACACCCTGTAACTCACAATTGAATGGACCAAACAAAAAGCAGCAAAATAATTTTTTTAGTGCAAAAATGTTACTTTTTCAACAAGTCTATGTCTGATATTGCTTGATTGATACTTTACAAGATATCGATCACTACAGCCATCTATGAAAAAATATTGGATTTCTTTTCCCCCAATACAATACAACATACATATTAAAAAAAATTTACATTAAATGAAAATACAATTTTTTAAAAACGAAATATTATGCTATTTGGGATAATATTATGTACAACCTCAAACACAATTTTTTCAGAATACTTTACAGGTTTCTCCATTGTACTTTTAAGAAATTTTTATGTATATAAACTATCATTGTGTTACAAACTCAAAAAACCCATCTGTGATTTGAAAGATTAATTTTCTCATATAAATATTAAATCTAAAAAATGAAACAAAATACAATAATTATTACACTAAAAGTGTTGTATGCTTAAATGCAATGAAATACTCAAAAAATATTGCATAAATTTGAAACATCATGAAACTTATTAAAACTTGTTTACAAAGAATATATTTTTCCAAATAAAAGATTTGCATTGTTTCATTTTAGAATATATTTAATGTATTTCTTACTACAAAATCAAGCAAAATGTATTTATTTCTTCTTTTTTTAAAGAAAAAGAATAATAATCACCTATAGCATACAAACTAATAATGATTCAAAAATAGGTTTTGGAAGAAATATAATATATATTTTTTAATATAATTCAAAACAAGCATTCTCAAACTAAAATGTTCAAAACAGTTTTTACATGTACCAGAGGTTCATTGCTTTTCACTAGTTGAACAATTTTTACAGTTTCCTCCTCATCATCTCCGTCATGTACTATTTCAGGTAGTGCTGGATCAAAATCTTTTTTAGCAACAAGATCATGAGTCAATAGTAAAGACTAAAATAAAAATAATGAAAATTATTTAAAATTATTAAATGATCCCAAATGCCTTTGTCAATTTAATTTTTAAATGTAAAAAAGTACTATTATACAGATAATGAATACTGGAACACATACTTCAAAAGCAGAGGAAAAATATTTTTGAAATTCCACAAACATTGATTCCAATATTTTTTAAATAATTGAATATATAGCTTAACACTTAATTTAAAAGATTATTCAACCTATATATGTTACAAAGCAAGTGATAAAATGTTATATATATATCCCACATATAATAGTTGAGCATAACAATAAAATAAACAGCAAAAAATTTGCTGTTAATATTTATAAACAGTCTCCTCAAAAGATAATTTTGAGTGGAAGGGAAACAGAAAAGCATATTTTTGAGATAATGATAATTCAATGATGCAAAATCCATAAAAAAAGTCATACTGTATACACACACATGTACACAATTTTTTTTTAAAAAAAATGTTTGCATTACCTTTAATTAAATATTAATTTATCTCCTAAAATTATTGTCAGTGTAAAAAAATAAATTTTCTTTTCAGGGGAAAAAAAAATACATAACAGTATCCCACATGCACAAAATGCATGTATAAAACAATTTTGCAAATTGCTTTCGAGCCATTACAAAATTCTCACTTTTTAATATCTCTCATTTCAATACTTAATAAAACTTCTATAAATAAAGCCTCTAAAACTAAGTAATAAACAAGCAAACTTCATAGAAATGAAACACATACAGGAACTTACTTTTATGAAAGGTTTACGGAGTATAGAAATAAGTTCTTTAGCTTCAGGTAATGAGTTGTTTTGCAATGCAGATATTATCTAAAAACAAAATTTTTTAATTTTTGAGTGATTTTACTGTAATTTATAATACAAATAATACAAGATATTTATCATTGTTATTACACATTTTTGAGAAGTAAGTTCTTTATTGGTGAAAATAGTCAAGTACAATTTAGTGGTAGCTACCCACAGTGATTAAAAATATCCTTGACATTTGTCAAGATAGTAATACATTAGATGCATGTAAACATATATTACATATGTTAACCTTGAGAAAAATACTGAATCGGTTCAGACAAAAATGAACATTAAAAGATTCAAACAAGTAAAAAATGCTTGTCACTTATTTTAACAAATATATATGCATATAGTACAGGAAATCTCTGTAAAAGACAAAATTGGCCATGACATGTATGAATTGAAAACATTATTGTCTGATATACTAGAAGGAAAAAATGTGCCCTAAGAGAGAGGGTGTTGAGAGGTAGCTGCAATAAATCATGGTTTCATAAAAGAAATGACTTATGTTTAATTTAAAATTCCAACATCTCTGAATTATTCAATATAATGCATGATTAGCTGAAAAGGAAAAAATTCCAGAAGCAGGATAAAATTTAACGCCTTTGAGTTCAGGAGAAAATGAAAAACATTTGTACATGAATAAGTAAAAATTTTGTTTGAATTATTGCATTTAAACAAAAACAAAGTAAAAATTGCTCAGTATTACAGAAAAGAGTTAGTTAGAAAACAGTCATAAATGTGATCTGGGTTAGTAAGGAAATGAAGAGGAAGATATATGCTTCCAGTAGCTTTATATCAGATACAAAGAAGCAGTAAAAAGTAAGATAACAGGCACTAAAAGCTACAATAAAGGATTTGTACCGCACATTTTAGAAAATAAAATAGAATGGGAAAAAAGAAATAGAGAAATGGAAAAACAAAAAAATTTTTTACACAAAAAAGTTTAATAACTGAAATGCAAAAGATTTATTTTGTGCCACAATCTGAAAGCAATATTCATGCTCCAGAAATAAACAAGCTTCATAATAAACTCAAGTACTTAATGCCAAATTTTGATGTAAATGATAACGCAGTAAAAGATTTAATTTTAAATGAAAAATATATGTAAAATGTACAAAAATAAATGGAGATTCTTATGCCACTCATTTACTAGGACTTTTGTAGCTGGAAATTACTCAGTTAATTGTTGTAGAATTGGAATAAAAAAATGACTATATTTTAATAAAAGTTAATAATCAAACCAATTTAAACTAAAAGATTTTGTTAGAAATTCATCAATCATGTCCCACAAACAAAAATAAATAAATAACAATTTGGCTTAAAAATTCATAATTATTTCGGTGAATAGTTAACATGATAAAAAATAAAATTATTTTAGACATTTAAATAATTATTAAAAATGGATGAATTTAAATACAAACTTTCAAAATGTTATCCCACATATACATAAAAGATTCTTGCCCTAAATTTATCATAGAAAATGATCTAGCAGAAAGATTAGATGAATATGAAATCTATTTTGCATAAAAAAAATAAGTAACAATTAGTAAAATCATATTATAAATTACATTGGAGAAAAAATACTTGAAAATGTATTTTTATGTATATGAAAATGAATATGTATGCATATATTTGAATCAATGCTTTTAAGGCTTTAATTTTGTAGATTTTTGTATCAATACACTATTTTTAAAAATGTTTTCTAATTATGAAAACAACACAATTTCATATACATAATTAGATTAGGTATAAAGCAATAAGTAAAGATAATACAATTACCTCTTCTGACAAACTACAACTTTGTAAAACTGCTGGAAGTATCTGATGGCCATTGTAAGTAGAAACACGATTATGAACCTAAAAAAATATAATTGCCATTTAAATTTAAAAATATGACTAATCAATATTCTTAATTATGGGAGGGGGGATAACAAAAGAGGTTATTCACAAATTCTCATACAACTGGACTAATCTTTAGAATAAGAAAATACTGGCAGTGAAGTTTTAATTGAACTACCTGGCTGCACCACCAAAATTCAGAGAAGTGCTGACCATGCTTCAGTCTTTAGAACAGAGCTAATAGCTATCATATGTGTGTGTGGTCTTACATTAATTAACAACATAAGAGACCAAGACTTTTCTGAAATTTGGATCCTGACAGACAGCAGATTCTCCATACAACATTTATCAAATTGGCCATCTATCATCGACAGCACCAGCAGGAGTATTCTACACCTTTTTCAACTGTTTTCAGATCAGCACCATATACATCTACAGTGGGTCCCTTCTCATGTAGGCCTGCCCGGGAACAAAGTAGCGGATGACCTTGCGAAAGCGGCTACCAGCGATCCTGTGGATCCACAAGACTACATGGTCCTTATGTCAACTGAGATCTACTCCAGGGCTAAAGAATTAATATGTAGAACCTGGGTAGTCCCTCCTGTACACCCAAGGTACTTTCGAAGACACCCTGGATCCACCATATCATTCAAGGGTTCCAGATCATATTAGATGGCATTCTCGCGATTTTCGACTGGTCACCTGAGGTGCATGAATTTGAAGGTGGCAAAAGAAGCTTCCCAATTTGCACCAAATGTAACATCAGTCCTTTTTCTCCTCAGCACATTCAGCAATGTCTGGGGTTTTCCTGTGAGGAGGCTGTTGCTTCCCCCCTGTTGTTCTTAGACTGTACAGATTTATGGGCTCATGGATCTGGTTTAGTTTCACTAGACCAGATGGGGATTAGTCCCACCACCACCATAAAACATTTTCTAAAATAATATTTTAGGAAATTTTTTTAAAAAAAATCCTTTGCCTTTTAAAACACATGTATCACATTTTCTTTTTCTTCCAACTTAACAATAGTGTATTCACAACAGTACAATTTCATACACATTTTTTTAAAAATTTTAATTATTAATAAGTGGTTGACTTCTTTAATTTTGAAGTTGATTGAAACCAGTTCCAGAATTATTGTAAAAATTTATTAGTATCCAAGTGTATGTGGTGTAGTTCTGACTATAAACAACAAATGAGAGCAAAAGTATAATTATTTTTTAAAATGTATGCTAACAAACAAACAAACAAACAAAAATAACAAAAAAAAAAAAAAACAAATATGTCAAAGAGTATAAATATTTTTTTTGTACTAAAAAAAAATTCAAAATAGTTTAACCTTAGAGTGTGTAATATTTTTCATAACATTTTATACAATCAGAAATTCATTTTGAGTTCAATAATGATTATCCGAGGTACATCCAGATGTGATTAAAAATTTTGTTTAATGCTTGACATAATAAATTTTAAAATTTTGATGCTAGGGAAAGAAATACATTGATTTTGGATATTCTAAATATAATTGAAATGAAGTATTTTTTACTGAAATACTTCACTTTCAATAGAAGAAAAAGTTAAGCCACACTTATTTAGAACAACATTTACTTTTTCATACATAACACAGATGTTTTCTTAGATGTGACATCACTAGAATTTTTTTGAATGATTTCAATATAGTTATGAGAAAAATATATTTTGGCATGCTTAAAAATTTCAATATATAGTTAAAATTTTAGGATGATCAATTGAGTAGAAATAATGTGAAATTCCAAATGTGTGAGTGTATGTATATACCTTCTTTTATAGTGATCATTTTGTCAAGCATTCAATGGTTTCTATGTTATTTTTCTGGACTTTTGAAATTTTAATACTTTATCTCTTAAATGGGTTGTATGAATTTTCATGTAAGCATTATCCTGAATCAAATTTAAAGTATTGCCTGTATCAATGCAGAAAGAACAGTTTTTCAAGCTTCACTTACGCAAAAACTAGGAAACTTGTTTCTAATTCTCTGGATTTTTTGTTGATATCTAAGCAATTGAGTGGAAATGTATTCCTAGAATTGTAGTTACCTAATTTTTCTGTAATCTATATATTAAGGTGAAAATCATATGAATGACTGTAGATACAAATGTTTCTTCCATCTGTAGCTTGTTTAAAAATTACATTATTTGGAATTACTTTTCTTCCTCTCATTTGTATCATTTTTTCTTCACATACATATGAATTTGTTTTGGCGCGAGTAGAATAATTACAGCATTTGGCGATAGTATAATACAAAAGTACTCAAAACCCATTAATTACAATAACCATAGTAAAAATTTTACTTCAAAAATTTTTAAAAAAATATTTTCTGGAAGATGATAACAAACAATAATAGAAAAGACAATAGATAACAAATTTAACAGCCATGCACCATTTAAATCCCTTTTTCCTATCAAAATATATATAAAAATTCTGATTGTTTTTATGTACACAAGACCACTTTAGAATACTGCTTCATTGTAACATTATGTATGACAGAACTTAAATTAAAATTTTGCTTAAGAAAAATAAAAAGCATGCTTAAGAATGCATATCTTAAAATAAGTTGATCATTACTAATTTATGATAATGTACTTCAATAATTTTATCAAATGTATAAAGTCAAAATAACCAATCTTCAAAAATTATTTTGCAGAGGTATTTAAATATATCATGAACAAGAATCAAGTAAGCAATATGAAATATGAGTATAAAATATTTTTCCACGGAAATATATTTTATATCAAACTATGAATGAAATTGATAAATTGAAACTTACTAAAACAAGTGCTTGAAGTGAATGTTGTTGAAGAAGCTCTCTAAGAAAAATAACATCAGCTTGTCTACCATCAACTTTTTGACATATCTGATCCAATGAAATCAACAATCTCTCAATATCTACAAAACATGTACACATATTTGGACTTAATTATTAAAAAAATCTACCATGTATAAGGTCTCACAGAAAACAATTTTTTGTTGTTTAGGACTGTACATTAATATTATAATATAAATATTAAACAAATAATGACACTAAATAAAAAAAATAAAACAATTTAATTTAAATAAATCAAACACAACCCAGAAGAGCAAATATTTGTATATTATTATCAATGAACTGTGAGGGGATTCCTTTTTCATACTTCAATAATAAATTAAACTTTGAACTTGAAAGTAATTAAAACTGTTAAATAAAAATTAATTAATTTAAAAAGTAAAAAGTTCCAATTAGAAATAAGAAATATTGGCTTATTTCATTTTTGATCATTATAAGAATTTCAGAATCAAATATGCAGTCCAATATCAGAATGTGACAAATAGAATAAGAAAAAATTGCTGTATTAATTATTGTTATGTTGTTCAGAAAAACCTTCTGAAAAGAGGGTTGGGAAAGTAAAGTACATAAATTTCATAATGTGCAGAAAAATATTGATTTGATAAATTTTTGGAAAACTCCCCAATAAAAATATTTGACTGAAAATTCAGTAATAAATTCCATGACTCTTTATATTAGTATAATCATTGAGAATTACAATTCATTATTCTGTCAGAACATTCTTAAATTCTAAATTAGAAAAATCCCCAGTTTAAAAACACACACATTTAAAACAACCCAACATATTTTTATGTTAATAAATTCGAATTTTTTTTATTCAGAAAGACAACGAACAGTCAAAAGAAGAACAAAATTACTCTACTTAATAACTAGTATAATTTCACTTTGCATACATCCTATTCTTCACTCTACACTTCAACATTGTCAAACATTATTAAATAAACACGATACATGGTTTTATTTAAGAAGTAATTGATTATTTTTTAAAGTTTATACGCAAATAACTAAAATATTCTAAAGAATTCACAAACCTTTATCGTAGATATGAATGATATCACTTGTTCCAATTATCATTTCAAGTTATTTAATATCAGCAATCACCCCATTTCTTCAGTTATTGAGATGTATGTTCTACAATACAAATACCAAAAGTTAATTTATTTCGATGAGCATCAAAACTTCTACGTTAAAACAACATTTGAATGAGAATTCTATACCGGTAGGGATCAACTCACATCTGAAACTTCGAAAATATTCAACATTTTCAGTTTTCTTTTCGAATATTTTCCAGCGAAACAATTTTTTCAGATTAAGAAATGTAAAAGAAATTAAATTTATTTGTCATAAAAAATTTAAAATAATGATATCTTAAAATTTTTTTTTAAAGTTTCATTTCAAATATGAGCGACGGAAGACAACAAATCGCGAACAAAACAGACGCCAATCGCATGGGAGTTCTGAGAAGCAAAAGAGTTATATTATCACTTGAAAAAATATACATTATCTAAATAGCAATGCATTGTAAAAGTATTATAAAATATTAAAATTAGTAAACTCAGCTATTGAAAAGGAAAATTAGATTAAGAACCTCTTACATTGAATTAAAATTCAAGTTTCGTTTTTAAAAGCAGAAAAAGATACTTTAGAGCAGGAAATTGACCTCTCAACACTCAGCTGTCAATTTAAACTGCCATGTTGCTGATTGTTTAGGTTCTTGTAGTAAAGTGGCTGTGTGAGATTCCTTTTATTTTATTGATTTAAACTGTGATTTTCATGATAGTTAAAGTTTTATTTTGTACCAGTTTTCTGGTTTACATTGCAGTATCATCATCATCAAAATAAAAATGTTTAAATTTGGTAGTAAAAAAGACATAAACACCGATTACAAGTGCACCATAAGATTGTTAGATGACACGGAAGTTTTACAATGTGATTTTCAGGTAATTATGTGAATATTTCCTTGACTTGAATTTGAATTCTGCCTTTTTTCAGAATAAATATTTTTCAATGATCAATGTGTGTTTATATATAGTTTGTATAAAAACTCCCTGCGTTAATAATCGTTCATTGCATATTTCATAAATTAATTGTTTTGATAAAATGAGGAGTTACTGTTTAAAATTTCATCATTAATGTTTTCATTATAAATTTTATATCAAATTCTTCGAGAAGTTTTCTGATTTCTTGGGAAACTATTCGAAAATGAAATAGTTTTATATTTATACTTTTAAATAACTGTATATAAAGTATGATGCAAAATTACAGAATTATATTATTTCGCTTACATTGGGAATACAGTTTCAATAAAAATGACATGTTTAAAAGTATAGAATCACTTGATTCCGTATATATTACCAGAACAACTGTATTTTAATTGATGTTGCATTTAACTTTATGTTTGAAAATTGTTTGTGCACATAGTTGTTGGACTAAATTTTAAGGCATTGTAGTTAATCTACTCATAATTTTAAGGAAATTTTAGTTTTTCTAAGTTTTGTACCTTTCATTTAGTTTATGAGTAATTATTATAAAATCTTGTTTTTTATGATGTATTTAATTTGTTAATGTTGCTGGAACAAACTAAAAAAAGAATGAACTAATTAATGCAGTCTTAAAATGTTCAAGTTAAATTTAAAACATATCAGCTATTGTAAACTTGACAGACCCCTAATTATCTAATTTCAAAATATTAAATGTTGTATTTTATGTTGCATTTAATAAACATTAATATTTTTAGAGTTATATAATAAATTTGATTAAATTGATTATTTTTAATTATGTGTCCAGTATTCAAACAAAACAAAATATATATGCATATATTAATTTAGAAAAAAATTGATAAAGTTAATATTTTAAAAAATATAATTTTAAAGAGATAACTTAAAAACTGCACTTCTTATAGAACAACGATTTCAATAATCTTGAAAATAAATATTGGTTTAAGTGTGTTCATAATATTAAGTACTTTTTTGTCAAGTAACTTTGTCAGATGTATTTTTAAATCATGAAAATTTCTTCTAAATTTCATGATTGATAAAATGCTTATGTAGAGATTATATGTTCAGTTTTTATTGTTCTTTTTCGAAATGATCCAACTCACTCAGTGATTCCATAAATTCTTAAAATCTAATAAATTTAATCATTAAACCTGTTTCTTATTATTAATTTTAAATGCCTGTGGCTTTTATCCAATACTATAACCATAATAACTGTTTGCATAGTTTTTTCTAGAGATCATTGTAGGAATTTCAGTAGTAATTGCACAATAAAAATAAACAAACTTACCATTTATGTGTAGACTGCATATTTTTCATTGTCTTCTAAAATTGCAATTTTAAATCATATTTGGGTACTTATGTATTAGCGTCACCACAGCTAAATTTACACCATGGGAATCGTGCCATGACATCATAATAATAAAGATGCTTACATGTTTTATTCAAAGAAAAGCTAGTGGCTGCAGTAGCCGAGTGGTCAAGGTATCGGATTGTGGCTGGCTTGTCACGAGTTCGAGCCCATTACCACTAAAGACCTGCCGTGTAGGGGAGCGATGCATGTTAAGTCTGTCGAGAGCTCAAACATCCTCCCATTGGTGTGGTAGTTAGGAGAGGGGGTTCCAGCTCAGGTGTCTTCCTCGTCACTTGACCATGGTTCAAAATTACAAGGTCCTTTGCCAAAAGCCCTTGTGTTGCTGAACAGTGCGACGTTAATATTCACTCACTCACTCAAAAAAACTATTCTCATGGCACAGTTTTGTGAGGTGACACTATTACATAAGTACCCATATTTGCTGCTTTTAATTTATTTTTATCATCAGTTATTGTTCAAAACTAGAACATCATAATATTAATATTATTTGTATAATTCTTACTCAGTTATTGTGCTACTATTAACATTAAAAATTTTATGGAGTTATGTTGTAAGACATTTCTTCTTTATAAGCTCTACACATCTGATTTCTGGACAAGGCTATCTCACTTAGTTTAAAGAGTCTTGATCTGTTTATTACATTGTTTTCCATCTACTTATGCCAATGTTTACTTGGGGAAATTACTTTTAGTGTTATAGTACTTATGTAATTTTCATGAAATATTTGAGATATTTACTATTAATGCAATTATTTTGGTTTTGTCATAACCATGTAATAATGTATCTTTTAATTGTAATTTAATTCTATAATTAAATTTATTGTTGCATATTCACATAATTATATGTTTTGTATTAAAAAAATAACAATGCATTTTATTAATTTTGCCTGATGTGAGAAATTTTTCTTCTAGAATGAGCATAAAGGGCTGTATCTCCTGGATTATACGTGTAATGTGCTAAATTTGTTAGAGAAGGATTATTTTGGATTGAGATATGTTGATTCACATAAACAAAGAGTAAGTGTATTTTATTTGATTGGGTTTTGTTTATTATAGACCATTTGTTATACTGAAGAGTCAATCCTTTGTTAGAAATATTCATTTTAATGTGAGTAAAAATTGTTTATTTATTTTGAATGTGAAAAGTCCTACCATAAATTATTGAATGCTGTCTTTAAATAACATTTATTACATTCTTACAAATTCAGAATGAAAATTGAATCCAAATTTGAAAATCAAAACTCTGAAACTGTTTAGTTTGAAAATGGTTGATGTTTATATTATTTGATACTAATGTATTAATTCAATGTAAAATCAGTTTTTGCACATGCATAAGTTAACTGCTAGATTGAACTTTACTATTTAAACTTTATCATTTGAAAATTTAGTGGAATAATCTGGAACACAGAAATGTTTTTTGTGTAAGTGGTTTTTGTGTAACAAACTTAAAGTTGACCAATAAAGCTTGTCTTTATCTAAATTAAGTTTGCATAGTGTGAATATTCAGAAGAGTAGGATGTTTGTGTTTAGGTACAATCCTTATAACTTGACAGAGATTTCAAATTATTCTGTTGGCAAAAGCCATTTGTACTGCTTCTTTGTGCATCATTAATTATCTATCATTTGGCTAAATTTGAAGGAATGATGATTAATATTTTTCTAATTGTTTTTTTAATAATGTAGGATGAATTTCTTTTGTAGCATCATAAAATTTTCTGTACTTATTATTTAATTTTTTCAGCATTGGTTAGATCTCACTAAATCTATATTGAAGCAAGTAAAAGGTAAATTTTTTTGTGTACTGTCTAATACATGTGTTTATATTGTAAAAATGAACATTTTCCACTACTTTAAAACTAGTTTTAATTTCATAATGTTTTTGCTTTTATTCCTATGAAAGTTTTATTGTGCAATTGTTTTCTTTTAAATTATAAACAATTACATGACCAGGAAAATTTTTTGTTTTAGGTATGAATCCAATTGTATTTTGCTTCAGAGTTAAGTTTTATCCACAAGATCCATATAGTTTAAAAGAAGAAATAACCAGGTTAGTAGTAATAAACCTTTTCCCTTGATATTTGTAATTTATTATTTAATTTTAAATTGATGATTTGTTTTATATTAGGTACCAGATTTTTCTGCAGTTGAGGCGGGATCTCCTTCATGGACGTTTGTACTGTTCTCAAAGTGATGGTGCAATGCTCGCTGCTTATATAATTCAATGTATGTTGCATTTTTAATACTTTAAAATAATTTTAAAGGCATGATAACAGATTTTAACATTTGTCAAGTAATCATTATATAATGTACTCTGTATAGGTGTATATGATAAAATTTACAAGAATGGGAGAAATAGTAATATAAATGAAAATGTGTAATTAGAAAGTTATTAGAAAGTTTTATGGGGATGTATGATGATTTGGTAATATCATTTAATCAATTTTTAAATTAAACTCATTTGGCTTACATTCATGATAAATGTTATATTTAGTATTCATTGAAATTTTTCCTATTTTATTGTACATTCAAAGTTTTTTTGTTCATTGTTAACTGTATTATGCTGATTTTTTAAAAAATAAGTTAAAATCTTTTTAAAATAAATAATGCACTTACATTTGAATAAACTCAAAGTAATGTATTTTAAATGGTAAGAAACAATTTTGTAAGTTCAGGCCACCAAGTAACAAAGAAAATTAAACTTTATTAATAAATTAAGAAAGAAATTTCTAGTTTCTATAAAAAATGTACTTTAAGAATAATGTTCTAAAAATTTTAATGTTACATTGTAGGATGTATAAAGGGTTTCATTGATATAATTTATGTACTGCAATGGAATTCCTTCCAAGAAAAGAGCTTACATTTATCATATAAACTGTGTGCTACTGTTTTCTTTGTTTATTCATTTGAAGATGTTATTAAAATTAAAAAATATTTTTAAAATGGCTTTGACATTATTTGGGATTGACAATCAAAAGATTATGAAAACTACAGGTCCTTTTTTTCCCAGCCAGATTAATGAAAAACTAGGTTTAATATGATTTTCCAAACAGCAACAACAAACTTCACTACAAACAGCACTGTCCAAATTAGCAACAAATTTAAAGTACTCTACCCTCTTCAGAGAATTCCATGCCCCTTCAGAGATAAAATCAAAAAAAAAGTATAATTCTAGAAAAATGGAAAAGCAGTAGATACTCCCTTATAAACAAATTAAATAGATTACAAAGAGAAATGAAATATATATATATTTCCCTCTATGCAAATAAAAGTCAGCAAAAAATGCTTTCTTAAGTACCAACAGTAACTTCCTCTACCTAGTCATTTATCTAAAAACTATCATATCTATCCCTCTTATTTTTAGTACCATAGTCCTTGTTTGTAATACACTAGGCATTGCTTCTTTATTCCCCGGATAACTTTTTTTGAAAATTTAGAACCTTATGATGACAATTTTATTTAGTGGAAAGGGTGTTGGAAGATTTCTAAACCACTCTGGAAATTCTTCACCTCTCTACTGACCTCTTCACAAAAAGAGATGAATATCAACCAAAGTGTACAAATCAGAAAAGCTGTTGCAAAGGACTCAGTCAAGAAGTTGTACTCAAAGTCCTGAATTAAATGAAATACTCACATGTGACAGATTTTAACAAATTCATCACACTTGGTTATTTCCTAGAAGAATGGATAAAGCTCTCTAACAGTTGTATCCAAACCAAACAAAGATCATAAACTTTCTGACAACTAAAGACTGATTAGTCTCATCAGCTTTTGTGGGGAAAAAATATTTTTTGACTAGAATCCAGAACCACTGTGAAGAACTTATCAACCCAATATTTCATCATGGTTTTCAAAAAGAAAACCTTCAAACTGCATTTGCTTTTTTTATGTTTATAATAAATCATTAAAATACTTCATAACTACTTCAGATATAGGACCTTTCAAATTGAAATTAAAATGCTGTCTCATGTACCAGCCACACATCTGCTTCCAGAAGACATATTAGCACTGTATTATGTAATATTTACAGATATGAATTTTTAAAATCCCTTTACTGTCCCAATACAGCTTTCTATGAATGACTCAGCTTTTTAGCAAATAATCAAACCCTGGATGAAATAAAATTGTCAATTCTTTTAGTTTCATTAATTTTTTCATTCAAATTTTTGGAAAATGATTAATTAAAGGGCATATTGTAGTCAACACAGATAAATCTAACACAGTCATCTTTTGTAATCAGCATTCTTTTGCAATTCTGGATTTCTTCCACTTCAATAGATCTACCAATTAAGACTTGGGAAACTAAATATTGCAAATTCATTCTCAATGACAAGCTCAACTTAAAAACCCATATTGTAAAAATGTATGACATACTGAAAAAATTAATTTATTTATTTTATCTGTAAAAAGTCGAAACTCTCACTATAACAAGCTTCTTATTTACTAGTAAATTCTACTGCCCATTTCATAATATGCCTGTCCTACATGAAGCTCCATAGTAAATATCCATATCAATGAAATTCAAGTAATTTAAAATAAAGCCTTTCAAACCATAGCCAAAGCACTCATTCATCCCATGAGCATTAATTATTTTGTGAAGAACTGATTATTTAACTCGTCCATTCTTTCATTGCTAAAGGTTCTGATGAAAGATTTTTTCCCCTATTCTTTCAACCTATCCTCTGCAGCTGGAGCGTAGCGTACACCCCCACATTGGGGGGGTTCTAGGGGACCCCAAATCCTGACTGTCACCAAGTACATATCCTTGTAAAATCCAACTTGGGGGCCAAAAGCATGACTTTGCAGGGGCCCAAATGTTATGCCACTGCTCTGCAGCAATGATTAAAAACTTATTAAATAAGATTGTTTTTCACAAACAAATATGTAATAACAAATGTGACAAAAATATGTTTTAAAATGAATTTTTATTTTTATGCAGCTGAGCTTGGTGATTATGATCCTGAGGAGCATCCAACCTCTTATGTATCAGAATTTAAACTTTTATTAAAACAAACTCCAAGGTTAGAAGAAAAGATAGCAGAAATTCATCAAACACAATTACGGTAAGTAACTCCAAATAAAGTAAAATATTTGCTTTACTTTCATGTAAAAATTGTATGAAATAAATTTTTTAAATATATTAGGACTTCGAAAACTTGAAAAATGACCGTTAAAAATAGTTAGAAGGAAAATTGTTGAATGCTATATTAACACTGTTTTAAAAACCATACTAAAATAATATAGTTTTTAGCTAGAACTTATCAATTTTTAAATTAAAATAGAACTTTGTTATGGTTATTTTTATTAAAATATTCTAACTCTTAATAGGGGCCAGGTACCTGCAGTTGCAGAAATGAATTTTTTACGCAAAGCATGCTTGCTTGACACTTATGGTGTTGATCCTCATCCTGTTAAAGTAAATATAAACTTTGATTTTGTAATCCAATTTTGCCTGCAATTCACCTATTTAATAAAATATTTATATACTATAGAACTTTCAAAATTGATCCCGTTTTTATCATCCTGACAGTTGTATGTACAAGAGTGAGACATGGGGATTCAAACCCTTTCCGTACACCAAAATATCTAATTTTTAGCATGAAGATTAAGCTTTGGTGCTTTTGTTTATGTTGTTTTCTTTTAATGTAAATCTCTTCATAAAAGTTATCTGTGTATGTTACTGTGTCCTTATACACCTACCTACATGCTCTTCAATTATATACAAATTGAAGAGCAACCCCCTTTTATGTTGACCATATTTTTTTAAGTTGTGCATTGTCCATGTTCGTTTCCTGTGAACTTAACCTCTATATTTTGAATCAAGTTTATTCTATCATTAAAAGTTGAGGGCAGGGACTTCTTAAGACCCTGGTGTCCCTATGCAAAAGTAGGCCCCTGGGCTCTTACACAAATGTAGGCCTCATCGATGATCCTTAAAAGTAGACAGTATACATCACATGTTGTGTTGTCAAATACTCGTACAAACAATAACCTAAAACAAACAAATGTGCATTATTTACAATCGTACAAACCAGCTCAACAGGCTGCTGCCTTGTGATTGAATGAGTAATGATGGTGTATGGTGGAGTAAGCCTAGGTCTGGACATGGACAACGGTCATCATATGTACACAGTTGACATATCGACCGAAATTCCCAGTTTTTCAGAGAATACAACTGGAAATAACATTTGACCATCGAAATCATTCAAATTGTGATTTTATTAAGGCTGAGACGAGAACGAGATGAGGCCCTAGGCTTGGGCCCAGTTGGTCCATGCCTTAAGACATCCTTGGTAGAGGGTGTGGATTTTGGTCTTCAATCATATAATTTATTATTTCTTTTTCTTCCTTTTCATTGTGATTATAGCTTAAAATTAGTGTCATTTCTTCTTCAATGGCTTGACAGCCTTCAGTGGGCCTTGATCTTCTCCAGGCATCCCTACTTTTGGCAACTGTTTTCCGGTTTTTGACTTTTAAAATATTTAGATCTTTTTTGACATAGTCAATCCATCTTAACAGGAGTCTGCTCCAAGGTCTATTTCCCATGGTCTTTGCCAGAAAGATTTTCTTGCAGCAATGATTTTCATTCATTCTAGCCAGATGACAAGCCCATTTAAGTCTCTGTAATTTGACAAATTTTACAATATCAAGTTGTTTGTAAATTTTGTAGAGTTCTAAGTTAGATCTTCTCCGTGATTCATTCTCTTGGATCTCACCAAGAAGCAACGCAAGATTTTTCTCTCGAAAATTCCCAAAGCTTCCTCATCATGTAAAGTCAATGGTGAAGTCTCTGATGCATAAGTCAGGACAGATCTTATAAGACTTTTGTGAAGAAGCAATTTAGTTCTTAATTTGAGAAAACTGGATTTTAAATAACTCTTCAAGGCATAAAAACATCTATTTTGCAGCAATGATTCTTTTATAAATTTCTGGGCCAGCTCATTTTTATTATTTATCTCAGTTCCCAAATAAGTTACACTGTTAACTTTTTCAAATTTATAATTGCTTCTTTCAATTTGATTAAGCTGTAAGTCAGACTTTAAACAAGGTTAGCATCATTTATAAATTATATTAAATTAATTCAGTGAAGTGCATCTAAAAATAAAATTGTTTATTGAGTGGAAAGAGCCAATTACTTTGAATGGATTTGGTAAATGCAATAGATTTTAGAAAGCAATATACTTACCTTATTTTAGTGACTCTTACTATCTTTACATAATATGCATTTTGAGTGTGATTTCTGTAAAGAGTTTAAAAAAAAAATAAAATGCATTTATGAACCATTATATTCTGCCTATTTCTATATGGTCATTAGCTTGTTTCAAACTCTTAGCATCTTACAAAATATGTTTTATATATATGTATGTCTTACATATGTTTATTATGTTTTTGTATGTTTTTAATAAAAATGCTGTGTGTATTTTTAAATATGGATTTTTCTGAGTCCTGTGCATTATTTTTCTTATCAGAAATTCATTTATCAAACTATTGAAAATAACTCATTACTATTTTTATTTTTCCTTTAAAGGATCATAAAGGTACACAGCTTTATTTGGGAATCAATTATGCTGGTATTCTTACATTTCAAGGAAGTAGAAAAACTCATCATTTGAGATGGTAAATTCATTTACTTTTTTTAGTACAAATGATTTAATATTTTCAAAACTTTATTTCTTTTTAATTTATAATACTTTTGACCAATTACAAAATAAGCTTGTATGTTTAAAAAATGATTGGGATGAAGAGATCGAACATTTGTGTTTTAATAAATGGTTTCAAAAAGCTATTAACATTATATTTTATTTTCAAATTGTAAATTTGATTTTTATACAATATTGAGTTTTATCAGACTTTAAAATGCTACTTCAGAAACGTTTCCTACAACTACAAAAAAATCTCAATTTTTCTTCCATCTTTTTATAGAATGTCAAATAATAGACAATTTCCTTTTATGAACTCTCTGACCTCTGCACCATAACTATTTAAAGTAAAATTCATATAATAATTTTTTGAATTTAAGTTAAATTTAGGAATTCTAAATAAAATTAAAATTTCTATTGTTGAAAATTCCTGTATTTAGAATGGTAAGTTTAATCTGAAAATAGAGTGGGTAGGAGTTATCTGCTGATTAGTTGAACTAGTAGGTTAGAAGAAGTAAAATAGGATCAAAGAACTTGCGGTTCTCTGATCTAAGTTTAAGCAAGATTATTGCACAATACCAAGGACTATTATTGTAATTTGTCTGTTTGAACTTAAAATTGTTTTATTAAATACAAGTTTCTTTGCCTAAAAATGAGAATGTAAAATAGATTTGAAAATAATTTAGTGATATGTGGGAGTCCTTTTCATCTCTGCCCTTCATTTGAAATATTTATTGTAGCTGTACTTATAATCATTTATTTCTCTTGAGTAAAACTAAAAAACTAAAAAAAATAAAAGGGGAATAATTAACTATTTTGTTGACTGTAATGTTTTAGTTTTTGAATAAACTTTATTTAGTTTCTTTTTTTAAAATTCTCTTTAATTTTAATCCTAGGCCTGACATTCAAAAAATCAATTACGAAGGAAAAATGTTTATTGTGCATCTTCTGTTCAATGAGGTAAGTTGTCATACAATTATTGTGTATGTTTTTGGAAGAGTACTGTTGATGTTATTAAAGTTTTAAAAATCTTTTTGTTTATATTAAATTTTTGAATGCATGTATGTAATTCAAAATTTCACTAAAAAAGTTTATACAGCCAAATACATTAAAGTAGTTGGAAGTAATTATTATGTTTTTAAAAACAGTTAATCTCAATTTATTCTTTTATGTTACCATTATTTTCCAGTCCTTAAGACTAGCATTTTAAATTCCAAAATATGCCCCAAAATCAACCTACATCTTATGAGCCAAGAATAACTTGATTCTCTCTGACGCAAGCTGATTTGCCAGAGAAAATTCTATTCAATATTTTTTTCTTATATTAGGCATATAAAACTGTTGCCACTATTAGAAAATTTTTATTATAACTCTAGGTTTTTTTGAGCCAATAGAAAGCAATTGTTTTAATATTTCTTTGACAGTACTTCCTGAGAAACCCTGAATAAAATGTATATGTATACAATGTAGCATAGTGTAGTGGCCTTGAAAATAGTTTAAAAAGTATATTTTATAACACTTACTTAGGGGCAATGTAGAAGTACTTTTAGATGCAAGATTTTTATAAAATGGATAACATTTTAAAAGTAAATAAATAACACTACTTCTTGTTCAAAATCATGCAAATTCTAATATGAATAAACATTGATATGTTTGCTAATTTTTTAATCTAACAGTTCTGATTTTGCTTTATAGTATTATTATTAAAATAGGTACTTTTGTCCTTTTAAATGTGATTAAATAATTTATGTTATTTCTAACCTGATAAATCACAGCTCATTTTATGCACTGGTGTGTCTTATAGCTCATGAAACATTGTTATAAAATGTTTGTATAGTGCTAAAGAGATAATAATTCTGTGACATATATTTGTCTAACTTATTTTTGTTGTATTTTATAATGTATTTCAAAAATCTAATTCTCTCTTCTCCTATCTGACATTTACCTAGCTAAATATTTGGGCATTATTGTAAAAAATTGTATTTATAATAATGTTAAAGTGTTTATGTATCATTATAAATGTATTATTAATAGTTTTATATAAATTTTTCATTGAGTATATATATATGCATTTAAAAAGGAGTATTTTTGACAGTTTCTTAATTTTATATAATTTTTTGCATTTATACATGGTATTAATTTATGTACATCTTTTTTTATAGGATGCTAGAACAAAGGTATGCATTTTAATCTTTTAATTTGGTTTGTTCTGCTTTATTGTGCACTGTAATTTCAACTATAAGTTTTTAAAAATTTTATACTAAAGTAGCTGTTAAGAGTACCTGATATTTTTTTCTTTAACTGTTTAGTAGGTGTCCTCTCATTGCAATAAATGTTTAAAAGTACTAAAATGCTTGTTTCACTTCAACAAAATTTACTGTATCTGAATACCATAAATATGCTCAAGTACCTAAATTTTATTCCCCTTGTGGCAGTACTTAAAACATAATTTTTTTAAAAATTTTGTTTTTCCTTTCATCTATGTACCACAGAACATCTGATAGATGGATTTGTTCTGTTAAATGATATTTCCTAAAAATCTGTATAATATTTCTCAAACTTTAATTTTTTAATCTTTAGTAAATTATGGATTTCTTGTGTGAAATTATTATCTAATAATCTTAATTCATTATAATTCTAAATTTTAATAGCAGATCTTAAATTTTTTTTAGAAGAAGCACTTAGTTGGATTTAAATGTCCCTCTCAGGCTGCTTGTCATCATTTATGGAAATGTGCTGTGGAGCAAAGATATTTCTTTACGTAAGTATTATGTAAAAGAAGAAAAGAAAAAGACATTATACTTAATTTTATTTGTGTTTCAGAGTTCAGAGAACTCTGTGGGGTGTCTCTTTGTTTACACTATTAAAATCCGAAGGTAAACAATCGTATCTATCTATGTTTGAATCTATGCGACACAATTTTCTCACGAACCACACGACGCAGAAACTCGCCGAAGGTACCAAAATTTCGGGAATGATCCGAGAAATCCGTTTTGACCATTTATATTCCGATATTACAATTAGTTAAAAAGATATTAATTAAAAACCTTAAAATGCATAATTAGTACCATTTTTGACCGCCAGGGGAAAATTCGGAACTTCTTTTCTTTTTCAGACGTTTTTAAAACGTGATCTAATTTTTTTCATGAGACTCACACAAAAAATAATTACAGATTCGCAAAGATCATTTATTTCGCCACGATATGCTATAATTTATTTTACAAAATAATTATATTTTGTATTTTTTACGATTTTTTTAAAATGAGTCGAAATCGATACGTTTTTATGAATACGATTTCTAAATCGTTCTGCTTGCACTTTCTTTCGCGTTAATGAAGAAAAATATTTTACACTAAAAAAGTTCATGCTTTTTTCTTTTAGAATCAGTCATTTAAAAAATTTAATGTCAAAAACTGGTTTTTTTACGATTTTTCAAAAAATACTCAAAATTTTATTTAAATACTTAATAACTTCTTTATTTATAAAAATAATCTCACGAAACTTTTTTCCCGTGTGTAGAACAAAATTATACTTAATCTGTACAAAGATTGATAAAACATCTTAAAAATTACGTTTTTTTTTTAAAAAAAAATGTGTTTTTCGTTTTTTTCTCTTTTGCAAGAAATATGTAAGCTTTACTTTTTTTTAAAGTTTTTTGTTTAAAAATTACCGTTGTTTGCAATCGATATAGGAAGTTTGAAAGCATTAACTTAAAAATGAAGCCCGAAATTTTTTTTTAACAAATAACACAATGCGTAAATGAACAAATCTCCCTTTATTTTTAAAGGTCAATTCAATGCCTTTCCCCGTAGGAACCTATAGCGGATGTCTAAGGCGCTTCTTTATAAAACGGTAGTTTCTAGGTTCAAAACTGAAAAGGATATTAAATTCGCATTGCATTATCTGTTAAAGTTTAATTTTTGGGGCTTCATTTTTAAGTAATGATTTAAAACTTCATATGTTGATTCCCAATGAATCATAAATAAGGGTAAAAATAATGCTTAAATATTTTTGAAAGAAAACAAAACACAATTTTCAAAAACCGTAATTTTAAAAATCTGTACAAAGATTGAAAAATTCTTAAAATTGGCGGTTTTTAAAAAATTGTGTTTTTCGTTTTTTCCCTTTTTGTGAGAAATATTTAAGCATTATTTTTGTTAAATTTTTTGTTTAAAAATGACCGTTGTTTGCAATCGAAAAATGAAGTTTCAAGGCATTAACTTAAAAATGAAGCCCCCCAAAAAAACTTTTCATTTTTTTTTCTTTTTTACAAAACAACGAAATTTTGCATATAAATAAATGAATTTAAAAAAGGTTTATTGATTATTAAATCATATTTTAGAAATTTTTTTTGCATTTTAAAAAATAAAATAATTACTGTAATTATATAAATATTTATATTATACTTCATAAATATAATTATTCATAAATAATACTTTTTGTAAATTTTGTAAGAAAAAAAACATTAAATAATATTTTATATTAAAATTAGTTACAAAAAGTTTTATAAAATGATATACAATACGTTATAAGATATTATATAAATTATTATTATAATACATAAAATTATTGTTAAAATAATGAATATGCTAGTTTTGTATAACATACTTTTTTTATCAGATACGATTTTACATAATTTACTAAAACAAAGTGGAATGAAAAGGTTAAAATTAAAATAAAATATCAAAATATTTTTTTCAGATTTTTTTCCAGTACATGTATATATATATATATATCTAGGCTTTCCCCCATACTGTTTTTTTTCTAACTTATATATATTTATATGTTTAATGAAACATTCAAACGTTCAGAAAAAAGCAATCGTTTCAATAGCTATCTTTAAGTTTTTCTTTCTTTTATTACTTATAGAAATTTAATTTTAATAAATATAAATATTTTTTTTAAAAAAAGGGTTATTTCTATTATTTCATTACCAAATGATTCTTTTTTTAATTAAAAAGTACATCGTATATTATTTTTGGATCAAAATGCATTTTAGAGACATTTTTAAGCTAACTATATGTAATGATTGATTGTTTGATTCATGAAAATCTGAAATCTATTTTATTATTTTAGATTCTTAGAAACTAACTATTATTAAAAAATGATGAACGTTTTTTGTTATACTCTTAGCACATCAGAATCGTTTTCTTTTTATTGCTTCACATTAATAATTTTTTAATTCTAAAGCAAAATTTTTTTTATAAGTCATACATCGAAATTTGAAGCTATATCTTATCTGTGAGAAGGAGGGGAAGATAGAACAATAATTTTAAACTAAAAGAAACTGTGTTCGCGGGCTATAGAGAGGGGAAAGAAACCTATCTTAAATCAAAAATAAGTAGAATGGAACAAATTTCGCAAAAGGGAAATTTTTTGACATAATTTTAGAAATCACTCACATTGTGCTCACAAAAAACACACAAAAAGAAATGCGGGTGTCATGAGGAAAAGAGAAACCCGAAAGCAACGCCGAGCAAGAGGGTGGAGGGGGGTCATTTGAAAAGAGTATCAGAAGTGCTGATTTTGTGAAAAAAAGGGAAAATTTATAAAAGTAGAGAAAACCCGTGCAATGCCGGGCCATGCAGTTAGTTTATATATTAATTATAAAGTGTGTAAATATTTTTCATAGTGAATTCTGTTAGTACTTTTACTAACTTTAGTTAAAATAATTATTTTCTGATGATTGTATATTATTATTATTATATAAATATAACTAACTTTTTCTTCCTAGTTTCATTCACTTGAGCAAAATTTGCTCTTTTTTAAAAATGAAGTGCTCCTTAATTTTTAATTTATGTTTAAACTCTTTTCTTTTTTTTTTTTTCTAATCTAGAAAGTACCACAGCACTTCATAATGCAGGAATATTTCTCTAGAATGTTTTATTTAATGATAAATTCCTTTTTTATGTGCTTGTAAACTACATCTGAGTATTTATTCAGTGCTCATTCTACTTTTTTTATGGTAATGATAAAAAAATGACCTCACAATGTCAAAAAGATAAATTACTATTGCAAAAAATGTAATACTTAACACGTTGTAATTTCTTATGCAATAATAAAAATGGTTTAAAAAAATCATCCATGTACAAATCATTTAAATATTTTCATTAAAATAATATTAATAAGCACCAATTAACTTGTGTTAAAAGTAATATATTTGTAATACAAAAATAAGGATATACAATTTCATACATATAATGGAATAAACCTTTGCAAGGATAATTAAACTAAGCATTTATATTAATCTATTTAGGCAGCATTTCTCAACCGTCTTTTGCATGAGAACCCTTTAGGCCACTATAGCCAAGTGGATGTAGTCACAAACTCATGGCTAGTGTTATTTTTGTTAAGTATTTTTTTGAGTTCTGATGACATTAAAGACCTACCATGTAAAAAAAACTGATACATGTTAAATTCGTCAGAACTCGGAGTTTTCGTATTGGTGTAGTGAGGATGTTAAATAAGTGTCTGCTATAACTCAGATGTTGTCCTCATCACTTAAGCAAAACTCAAAATTATGGGGTTGTCATCAGCAGCCCTAGTGTAGCTTCAAAATATGATATTAATAATCAACCAATTTGATGTACCTTTTGACTTATTAATACTATTTCACTTCTAATGTGTATAATTTCTAACATATATAGTTACAGTAACAACATCATAATACAGAAACTTTTTATTTTTATTAATTATACAAAAATGGTGTATATTAGTTAACCATATACATTTTATTAAATACATGTTATAAGAATGTTTAATGAAAGCTTTGAGGCTGTATGGCTGTACACAGTAATTTAAAGAAACAAGTGTAGGATGAGAAAGCCCTTTCCACTAACACAAGGCTTGTGAATGGTGACAGTGATTGCCTTATTGAATAGCTCAGAATACTCTTCTTTCAAGTCAATCTAGAATGAGATTAGTGATTTCTTTTCACATTTCTATCTTGAATGAAGGATCTATTTTCAGTTCATTCTCTGCTTTTTCTGATACTGATAAAGATGTTGACTGAATTACTTTTCACTAAAAGGAAACTCTATTCAGTATTATTTTGTTCCATACTTGGTAAAATATTTTTTAAAAGCTGCCTTTAGTCTATTCAAATGTTGTATAATTTGACCCTTAATTTCTCCCACCCTGAACGTTGTGAAGAGAAATGTGTGCAGTGTTTCAAAAACTTTGGTTAATTGCTCTTAATACATAATTTTCAAAATTATATTTTTTCAATAAAAAAACACATTTTGTTGGCAACTTGGAATGTAGCTAATTTGTTGTTCTGAAGAGACAACTTAAGCTGGTTGGATTTTGAAAAGATATTGGACATGTATGCAAGGCTTTGAAGCCATTCATAATCATCAAATTTAAATGAAAATTCATAAAGTAGGTTCTCAAAGAACTCTTTGATGTTACATCTATGATTAAACTACCCCAAGACAACCATTGAACCTCTGTATGAAAAAGTAGTGTTTCATTAATGCTGGGAAAAAAATCAAATTTTCATGCATTCTGTAAATTTTAACATTTCTTGCAATAAAGACACTTTAACAGCATCTTTATTAGAATTACTTAAAAAAAGGATTTGACTATATTGCACTTATTTTGATTTTTAAGGAAAAAATTTTAAAAAGTCAAATTTTTGTCTTTGAAATCTGAGTGTTAAATTTTCAATTAGAGAAAATCCTTATGACAAATATTCTTCACAATATTTCCTCACTGTTTCCAGCTTCCAAACTAGAGCTAGAAGCTTGATTTCACTAACATATGAATAAAGCTTAGATTGATTCTTGCAAAAACTGATATTCAATGATAGGATGGCATCTGAATTAGATGCCAATTGAGGAATTTTTCTTTTCGTAATATTTTCAAATTTAACCAATAATCCTTGCTAAAAAATACAAGTGATGATTATTAAAAAACTATGGGGCTATTCACTTTGAAAGAAGGTTAGGATATGATTAAAAACAATATGATAAAAAAAAGACAAAACAGTGTTGCCAATGGTATTGAAATCCATTTCTGTATGATTGCTAAATTAATTATAGTATATTTGTAAATAGTACAGTGTGGTAATTTGTGATACAATATTTGAAAAACAAATAAAATCATTTGATTTTATTTTAATTATATAATTTAAGAACTGTTTCGCCATATTTAAAATATTTAGGTAATAAAGATTTCACATATAATAAAAAAGAAGAAAGTATTAACGGAAGTTGTGAAGTCATATGAACAAAGGAACTGTCATATGCACTGAATTACATAATGAGATGTATAAGAATTATGTCATCATAACTCCTCCATAGTTAAGATCTTCCCTTTTTCTCTTTTGTTAATCTATTCATTAATATTTACCAGTGCATCTCCCCCCTCATTTTCAAGACTATTTCATGTATCCTTGGGGTTATGCATTCTATAGGTTGCTAAATACTTTGTTAAAGAATTGGCTGAAGCATATGAATTTTAACTTTCATTTTTTACTCATATAGTATATTGCTAAGTAAACTTTTAATTTGTTTTATAGAATGGAGTCATCTAATGATGTTCCAACTGTAACAACTAGTGGTGGTATATTTTCAAGAGGATGCAAGTTTAGATATAGGTATGGCTGTCACATGTCTCGAAACTGACTGATTTAGTCATATATAATTCTATATAGTCTATAAGCATATATATATGAATCAGGAGGAAATTAGATTTTTCCCTAAGAAAATATTTGTCTGTTTCTTTTTTACTAATAATTTGTTGCTATACGAAAGTATTAATGTAAAAAGCTTTTTGTTTCAATTTTTTTTTCAATTTAATTTTTATTATTTCTTGATGAAATAAAATACTTTTTGTTTGTAATGTAAATCTTTTATGGATTTTTTTATTGAAAATTTTTTGTTTTGTTCTACTTATTTATAAGAATTTTACTCATACTTTTCCTAAAAATTGTTTTTATATATATAATAGATGTCTGAAAATTATGAAATATTTTTATAAATTAGTAATAAATTAAGTGTATATTTTCAACATATTTATTTCAGGAGTCATAATTCAAACAACATTCTATACATACTTTTTTTATTTAAGTGTTATTAAATATTGAGATAAAAAATAAAGTATCATTAATGTAATATTTATAAAATAAATGTCATTTATTCTAAATAATTTTATCAATCTTTAACAAAAATTTCAAATTACTTGAAATATTTTGTACTAATATTCAAATAGTAGCTCAAAATTACTTTAATAAATAATTCTAGCTATTAATATTTTAGTATAGAATTTATGAGTATGTATATTTTAGCATTATTTAAATATATATTTCTTCATGATCTTCAGTATACATCTTATATATCCTAATGAATGAATGAATGCAACAATTACGGCATACTATTACATTTTGCACAGTTTAAATTTTTGAGAGACACAATTATTCTTTGGTTATGAGGAGCTGTCATAACACAAACAGAGAAATCAAACATAAATTCAAAATAGTTATTTTAATTCAAATTTTTTACAAAACAGTTTTCTATTCTAAAAATAACAGATGGGATTATATATAAAATTAACTTAACTCAGTGGCATGACTGGCCTACTGTTCCCAACTCAGTATACACAACCATGGGCCCTGAGGTGCATCAGCAGATGTTCCAGTCAGGTGTTCAGTCTGACGCAAAACTCCCAGTGTTAAGCTCTCAAGCAAGCTTGGTACTCATTTTATCGACCCACTGAAAGGATGAAAGGCCAAGTCTACCTTGCTCAGCCTGGGGTTTGAACCTTGGACCTGTGGTGTGGAAGCACGATGCACTAACCATTCAGCCACTGGGCTTCTATATATGAAATTAATAAGAAAAAATAAATAAATATGGCAAGTAGGTGAGAGAAGTAATAAATATTTGACATTATTAATTGAAATTAATTAGTTATTGGTATTATCTAAAATATACCAACTCTTATGGTGAAAGTATTTTACATACTGGCTTAATCTGACTTTTAGTAATTTCTCTCATTTCAAACTCTTAGAGTGAGTGTAGATTTCAAAGTACATCTGAAATTTAAACTTGTACATAACTTTGCATTTTTGTTATAATGTATAGGAAATATATATCATTTTATAAACTTATGTAAGAATTCTGTTCCTGCACTAAAATTTTATGTGTTATTTTGCAGTGGAAGAGTGGAAAAAGAAATAGTTGAAGATACTAAAAATATCTTAAGAGAACAACCTCAATTTCAGCGTTCATTCACAAGACCACCATCATTTCGCAAATATATTGATGGATATTCAAGTTCGCCATCTACATCACCTAGAGATGAGCATGTTACTAATGGTAGGAAACTTTTTCTTACAGAATTTTTAAGTATAGATTTCATCACGTAATCAGAAATAAAAAATATATACTTCATATGATTTCATGATTCAGTATATATTTTATATAAATATAATGATTATAAAAGGGGCTAAACTTATTTGGAAATATGAAATTTCAATGATCGAATGCAGTTTAAATTGAGGAAAACTTTCGTATGTAATATAAAAATAATGAATCTGAAAGCCTCAATTCTATTTTGATTTTAGTTAAATGTAATAAATCAAACTAATTCATTTAAATGAAAAATAAAATTATAAGTTGCTTTGAATTTTTTTTTTTTAGTTTGCTAAATTTTAAAGCATTACATATTTTTTAAACATATTAATTTATTGTCACAAGTTGACTCAGTAACTTGGAGGTAGCATGCCTGCTTTGCTAGTTCAAAGTTGTGGGTTTGATCCCAGCTGGAGTCGTAGATTTTCTGGATGCAAAAATCACAGGCACACATATGATTATGTAGCTTGATATCATGCATATGATTATGTAGCTTGTAAAAGATTCCTTGAGTATCAATTTGGCTTTATTACTCTCAGCAAAATTAAATCACTGCAATATTTAGCATCCGACAAGAGCTTGAATTAAAATTAATTTAAGTATCCAAATTTGGTAGCAAGAGCCATCACTAGATGGTGCCACCAGGAAATGACTATCATATTTGGGTTAGGGACTCGCTGTGTCTGCAAAGGCTTAATTGCCAATATGCAGCCCATTAAAAAAATCTTGTATAAACAGTTGGCATATGTTTTCAAATTGTTACTTTTAATTTGACTTTCTAGATGATAAATGCTTAGCAAATTTTAAAAATATTCTATTTATTATATATAAGCAGTTCTCAAATGATTCTTTAGTTAAAATTACAAAGTCCATCTATTTATTATATATAAGCAGTTCTCAAATGATTCTTTAGTTAAAATTACAAAGTCCATCATTTATAGTCATGTTGTTACAAAGTGTGATATTAAAAAACCCAAATTAATTAGCTGAATTCTAATTTACCCCCAAATTCTAAAAATGTTCTAGACAGTCATAATGTGGCTTGGGTTACTAACAAACATCACCAAAGTAGAAATACCAAATTGCAAGATGTTATTTTATAAAAAAAGTTTTTTATGTTATATTATTTTTTTTTCTAGGGAAAAGTCCAAATAATTTTAATTTCTTGCTAGAAGAAAGTTTTTATTTTTGAGAAATATATTATCAATTTCATTGCCTAAAAAGTTGTCTTTTTGTTGAAATTTTTAATGCAATAAAATTGAGAGTAACAGTAACTACAAAGAAAATTATTGAAGTAAACTTGAATGTTATACTATATAGTTTTCATTTGTTGTATTATATACAAAAACCATAAAATTCATAAAAATTCTCATTAATCACTGATAGTATTTCTATTTGTGATAAACATTTTTAAAAAATAAAAGCTGTCTGAGTTTAGTTAAAAAAAAGTTGGATGTGTTCTTCCAAGATCTGATTGCAGGAATTACAGCTGTCACACTTTCTCACAAACTTTAAAAAGTTCCCCATTCTTGAATCAGATTTTTCAATATAGTGTGATATTTGTACTGATAAAATTTAATGTTGCATTACAACTGAATTGTAGAAGTAAGTATTTCATAACATTCAACTTTACTCATTCTGGCATTAAAGCAACCAATCTTCTCATAACTTCAAATTTTGTCTGACCTTTTGTTCAAAATTAGGCCAAAGCTACCTAAATTGCTAACAATAAATTTCCAATATGTCTTACTCTTTTGGTAAATATCCTATATCAAGCGACAAGTTTTACAAAATCAATCTTATTTTATTGGACTATTGCTTCATCTGAAAAATTATTTGTAATAGAGCCAGAAAACTATTTTCATTGTTGACATTAGAGTAAAAATTGGGGATCTCATGATTTGGTTGAGATTGGTCATAACCATTGATCAAGATGCATTGTTCAAATCACAATTCTTTCAAGAACTAGCAAAAGTAATTGTTTTTAAGCATCAATGTTATATCTTTCTCAGGCAGGTTCATAGAACACGACATCATGTTCTCTGAAATCAGCAATTATGTATCACTATCCAATTTGGACTTTTGTATCCTACCTATTGCTCCCCTTGGATTACATTCTATTTGGCATGAAGTTTTTCATCTAAAGTGATAGAAGTATTCTATGATGAAAACATCCTATTGCCATGTGATTTTTTTTACAAGACACAACAGTAGAAATCTTAATCAGATTTATAGTCCAAAGACTCCTAGTTACTTTTCAATATCTTTAATCAGTGCTATTTTCCAATAACTCTAATAAAATATTCTTTTGTTTTCAAAAGATACAAGTAATTATTTTTATATCTTGATTTGCATTGATGGTATCCTCTGAAGTCTTCTATCACCATACCAAGGTCCATATGGAATAATCAAACATGTTAATAAAGTCTTTTTCACTTAAAATCAATTTCAAAGAAATTAATGTCCCAATAGACAAGCTAAAACCGTTTTACACAGATGATTTTGAGAAAACAGCTCCCCATCAGAAAATCTCCTCATACTAACCTAGTTCTCTGACAGATCAAACATCACATTCCAAAAGTATTGTCAAGTCAAAACCTGTTTCAAAGTTCTAGCCAAAGGCAAAAGTTATTTTTTCCCTGATGCTGCAGAAATTGCTTGAGTTTGTTATGATGAAGATGCCATTTTGTACCACCCTTAAAAAGACATGATTTACATTCATTTAACTTATTTGGAATAATTAGCTTTGTTATGAATGTTGATTCTGCATTATTGTCATAATTTAATTTTTATTTATTGTCTGCTTTTTTTGTGTGATGTAATGCAGTACTCCATTCATTTTATAATATATTGTTTAATCTATTTTAATTGAACTCATGAGTGAAATAAAAAAATGTTTGTGATAAATGAAGCTAAAGTTTATCATCTTCAATAATTTATACTAGCATTAATACAGTAAAAGTAAATGCTTTAATATACTTTAAATATAATAAAAATATTGTTTTAATAATTTTTTTCCTGAAAATTTTTGTGTGGTTTTCAAAATGTAATTTTTCCCCCCTCTCTATTCTGAGAATAGCAATTCTAGAATCCAGTGTTCACACAGAATGTGAAATATTTTCATCTTCTTTCTTTCACTTCTTTACCTGATTTTATAAAAGCTATTGTGCTGTTCTTGACTATTATATATGATGCTTTTAATTTTGGGATTTTCTGCATAGAAAAGGAATAAACAAATTATAAGCTATATACTTATTGCCTGTATTTCTTATTCATAACTATTAATGTTGTTTTGCAATACAAATGTTAATATGAGAAGAATTTATAACAAATTTTGATTCAATATTTTTCAGATTATAGTAACGTAATTTACACAAACCATGCTGTTAACAATGTTCATGCTGCTGTTAATGAGCAAGACTCAATGCAAGTAAATCACAGCTTAAGCTCACTACCACAGCAAAATTCTCCATCAGATAATTTGGATATATTAGAAGAAGAATGTGATTCTTATAATCCAACAGATACTGTTCTTTCTGAATCTCCATCATTCAGTAGCAATCAAGTGTCATGCAACAACTCTTTGATGAGACCAAATTCAGAAGAAGGGAATCATGATGACTCTGATTCTGTTGAAGAGATTCCTGAATCATCAGAAATGCAAAGTTCATATCAGTCTACAGTATTTAGGCAGGCTGATGATGTTGTACCATTGGATGTTAAAATTCCAAAGCGTAAAGTTCCAATGGCACAATCAACTGCTCTTCCTTTACATGTAAATGTAATGCGTGTGATTGTCTTAGCCTGCTTGTTTGTCTTACTTCTTCTCTCGTGCCTTTTGATTGTTATCATGGAATCAGATTCATCTTTATTCAGTGACATTCGCAAACTGCCAGAAATGATTATTTTGCGGCGAGAATATTATGAACCTGCTAAAGACTATATTGTTGAACAGATGAATTTTCTGTTCAAAAGATGAAAGTATTGAGTGGAGTATATTAAAAATATATCTTTTATTTCTTCATGTTATTCTAATGGAACAAAATGAGTCTTTCCAATTTATACATATATATGCAATTTTGCTTAATGTTACTGTTATGCATTTAATGCCAAAACTAAAAAGAAAAAAAATATCAAAAAGCCCATATTCTTACTTTAAAATGGGCTGCATCTTGTTACAATGCATTTCAAATCTTTTTAATAATGCTAAAACTTAAGAAATGTATATCTTTTTAACCTGTAGTTAGTTTTTTTAATCAAATAGGTTTATAAAAATATTTTGAGTTAATTTTTTTTTTTTACCACAAACATTAAAATTATACCTATAAAATTTTCTTTAGGTAGAGCTTAATTTTAACCTTATTAAATAACTTTATAGCTTATGTTGTTTAATTTCTTAGTTAAACATGTTGTCTTATTCTGTTACATGTATTTACTAATGTATTAAAAATTATATTAAAATAACGTTTGTATGATTTTAGACATTTATTACTTGGGATGTATTGTAAATTTTTAACTAGTATAAAGAGATAGTTAATGTTTGATTTTTTTTTAAAAGTACTTTTAATGTAAAAAATCCTTTGTACAGTAGAATAGTTTATTCTCTAATCGTAAGATAAAAGTATTAAAGAATTAATATTTAAAGATTTCTGTTATATATATATAATGATTTTATTTTATATAATTTAAAACATTTTAGTTAATTTATAAAGAAAAAGATTTAATTTTAATTTTATATTATGTAATTTTTTTTTTGAAAACTTAAACTTTGCTTTTGGATTTTTTTTCCTTATTTAAAACTAGCTATAAGTCTGTAAAATGCATTTGTATATACATGTTTATAATGTATATTATTCTTGGCATGTTTAAATTTGTTTTAAGGTCAGAGTTTATTTTTATTTTTATAGTTTTTTTATTCTTTTCCATATGTTTTTGTGTTATATATTTGTCAACATAAATTAGAATGAGTTAACTACCGGTGAGAAAGTTTTTATATAAATAATTTTATATATTCCATTTAACTGAGTTCAAGAGGTATGTGATAATTTTATTATGAATATTTTTTATAATGCTTTTATATTGTATTATATAACCATGTTATACATTATTTGAATCAAAAGTATCAGGTTATAAAGTTGTAATCTTGAAAACATGTAGATGGTTTACTTGCATGTATTCTACTGCTTACATATCATTGTTCATTAAAAATATTAAAATATCATCAGTTTTTTCTCTGTTGAAACTTTGATTTCATAATTGAGAGTAGATACTTACCTGTTTATATATTTAGGGCAGATGTACGTTTGTGCATATACTTAAATTGTAACATTTCAGTTCCTTTCATGATGATTTTTGTCTATGTTTGTCTGTTATAAATATGATCATAAGACTGCTAATATATAAAATTGTATTTGTAGTTCAAGAACTGTGCAGCTTATTCTTTCATTATTTGCTCAATTATAACAAATTTTATTTTTTAATGATGCTATTTTTTCCCTTTATTTTAAGTTAAACCTATAAATCTAATTTGTAGTGTGATCTTTCAAAGAATCAGTATTGTGTGAATTATTTATATCAAGAGAGTGTATATTGAAACATTATTGTTTTGTAGACTTGATAATATTACTTTACATAAATGTCAAATTTAATGATTAGAAAAATTTACGATAAAATTTCTCTTTGATGCACTGCTCTTAGAATCTAGCTTACTTAATATTTTGAATGTAATTGTGCAAGAAGTTATTCTTTAACTATAGATGAGGTACTGGTAATATTGCTGTTGAATGTCAGCTTCAATCTCTTACAGTCTAAAAGTGTCAGAATATTTCTAAGCAGAGTTCTATTTTAATCATTAAATATTTTACAATACATGTGAAATTAAGGCAGTTTGAGGGGGCAGGGGGGTGATTCATATGGTGGAAAGTGTGTGTGTGTGTTTTATTCAGCTAGCTTTTAAATATATTAATTCATTAATTATTCATATTTCTACATGTTAAAATATTTTTTTGGTAAATATGCTCTTTTTTCCCATTTAAAATACATTATAACTGTTTATTACTATTATATGTGTGACATGGTATTCTTTTTAAAAATAAGTAAAAATATGTATTTTGTTTTGATGAAAAAGAATTTTGTTTCTGCTGATTTATTTTCTTAAAATCACATTGCTAAAAAATGGTCTAATTTTATTATTAATTATTCTTTATATGCTCATGTAATCTTTTCTAATGTTGAACTAGAAAAACATAATGCCTTAGTTCAAAAATTACAAATAAGTACTGAAATGTATTGTTGTTTCTAATGCCACCTGACCAACAGTGTGAGATTGAGGTTCACAAAATTCATTGGTGTAAGGAGGTAGTTTTTTGTGTCGTTAGCCACAGCTTTGAGAACTATGCAAATGACAATGCGTTTTGGCTCTGTTCCACTCCAATTTTGAGGAAAAATGCTCAAGAGGGAGATCAGGGGACCTATCACAAATTTCTTGAGAGAACTTTCAGCTCAATGTATATTTAGAGTGCCTCACACAATGCTGTACATTTACAAACATCCATGCCTTCTTCGAGATTTGAACCCAGGCCCTGTGACGTAGCAGTCAGCATCACTAACTTCTTTTCCATCTGAGTGGCAAAAAGTGATTTTATTTATAAAAAGTGTTGATAAATGGAGAACTTTAAAATGACTCATTTTTAATACCAAGCAATATAATGCCGATATTAGATTAATATTTTATGACTGATTTTCAAAGAAAAAGAAATTGACGAAAGAAATTTAATATGCGTAAAAATCCTTGCATATATTTTCTTTTTGATTATTTAAAAGCTTTTTAGTATTATTTTGAATCTGTATACAATGTAACTCATGACAGAAAATACAATGTGGCTCTTTGTATGTGGGAAGGGATGAGAGAAAAAGTATCAATATTTAAATACATTGTAACTTGCGTTTAAAGTACTTTTTAAAATTATTTTTGTTTGACAGTTTGATTCATACAGAATATAGTGAGAGAAATATTGGATAGATAAGTTATGTGTGCTTTTGTGGAGATTTATTTCTTATGTATGTTGATATTTCTAGTCAAATATTGAATTATATGAAATCAAATATTAAGAATTTTGCATCTTATGTTGTCTACATCATCCAATAAATTATTTTATAAGTGATTCAGTTTATGCAGCTATCTTCTTAGAAAAGAGTTTATTTTTGTGCATGTATTATGAACCATTCCCCTAAATATTTGTATATCAGGTATTTTTATTATTTTATTTTTTTATATATTTTGAATTTTTTTACATTTTAATTTGGATATTTTAATGACTTGAGAGCTTTGTGTTATAAATTTCTTACTTTAAGTACACAAGTCTATTATCTCACTTCAAATAACAATTGGCATTTTGTTAACAATACTGTAATGATTATTGTTTGATATATATGTATAAATATAATAATAAAAATGATTATTGGTTTTGATTTATAAGAATTATGTGTATATTAGTCCATAGTAAAATTATTTCTGAAGAATTAATTATTTGAATGAAAATCTTGATGTTTTATTAATCCTTCACTATATTTTCAATAAATTATCAACTAATGATCATTTCAAAGTATACTTATGTTAAAATTGTTGTAATCATACTTCACTAATTTTTAATGTTTGCTTTTTTATGTAAATTGTGTAAATTTTTTGCACAGTATTAACAATTGTTTTCTTTAGGAACAGCATATTTAATTTTTGTACTAAAAATATATTAAATGAATAAGGCTTTAAGTATTGTTACTTTTTATTAATCATATTAAAATTTCTCATTGTTATTCATAAAAAAATTTCTAATGAAATTTCATTAAAATTTATTTACTACTATTGACTCCTTTTTTTCATTTTGTATTAAGACTGTCAGTTTCACTTACAAGTTAAGAGGTACTCTGAACATTTTTCTTTTATAAATATGCATATAAAATAATTGTTGTGCTGTTCCCTTTTGACATTTAAAATAATATTAACAGATTGTATTCATCTCGTGTAAAAGAATAAGACTTTTCAGAAAAATTTTGTATTAATTTCATTCTCTGACTTGACTAATATGATTGCAGCAAGTTTTATTTAATTTTTGTTTAAATCAAACCATCTTACATTGTATATCAGGAGAAGGCACCATATTCTATTTCCTATACTTCATTGTAACTAATTTTTTTACTGCTAATCATTATTACATTGAAAAAGTGTGCATTCCCCCCCTTCCTGAGTGATTCTAAATTGTTTGAAACACTAAAAGGCAGGTTTTATGTGTTAAAACTGACTACAAAAACAAAAGAAATCATCTTTTTATTTTAATACAGGAAATAACATTTTATTTTGTGAATGTAAACTTATTCACTTGGAAATATTACATAAATTTTATCTTATAGGCATATTTTAGTATAATATGCAATGTAAAGTAATACATTTGAAATGTACAATTCACATCTGTTTATTTTATTCCCTTGGTTAAAATATGGAAATCTTTTTTCTAATTATATGTTTTGTAATAAAAAATGTGCTTTAGAAAGTATATATTATCAAAGTATCCACATTTATTTAAAATAATCTTCCCCTTGTCATTCTGATAATGATGTATATTTCACTTATTGTTGAGCAAACTGATTTTTTAGACAAGGATTTTTGAGCAATAAATGCTTGCACTATAAACAAACTTTCTTTAATTTATATATATATATATATAAATAAATGTTTCTCTTGAATTTTAATTTGCATGTCTTAGTATTTTTTTAATGATTAGGATTAATTACAAAATGTTTGAACATTTTTCATGGTTTAATTACAGTTAATATTATTTAAAGAAAAATATACCATTTAATTAATGAAACTTACTTCTTCCCCTCCTAATTTTATTTTTATTTAGATAAAAATGTCCTTTTAAAAAAACGCTCTTTTTTAAAATTTCTGCAGCTTGCTGCTTTCAGATTCTTAATGGAGCCTGATATTTTTTCAAGAATGAAATTAAATATTCAGTGATGACAATCATAAAGTTGGTATAGTTTGCTCAAATTGATTTTTTATTATTTTTTTTATGTATATATTTACAAAGAAATATATTCTGAGTTAACTTCGTTTGATATAGGTATTATACATCGCAAAATAGCTGTATTGTGTTATGTATACTTGACTGATTAATCAATTTATAAAAATAATTGTTTCAAGAAAATGTGCACTTTTGAAGTTATATGAAATGGCATTAGTACTTGCATAGAAATTTGGGTAATTTAATAGTTTTTAAATTTTATTTTGTTAAAATCTTTAATTAGAATTTAATCTCTTATTTCTTTTTATATCTCATGAAACTGACATCAATGTTAGAAAAAATAATTAAATTATAGTTTAATGATAGCTCTGAATATATAAATTATTTTTCGTTTGTTGTAGACATTTCAAAAATACTACTCATTCAGTAAATTCTATATGGCAATAAGCTGTTACAGAAATACAATCTCATGTTAGTTCTATTTAATCAAAATTTTCCACAAGTCAATTATTATTAATTTTATTTTGAATACAGATTACATGTTTGAATACCTCTCAAAGAAATTGAATTTAGATGAAATTCATATTTTAGTTGCTTTTTTTTCTGTGTTTTTTGTTTTGTTTCATTTGAATCTTACTGAATATACATTGTAATTAGCTCTTTTCAAATATACTACACTGACGTTCATTTTAGTTGTTTAGACATTAATCATCTTTTTCAGCATTTATCATTTATGTTCAATTTTTTGAAAAATTACTGTAGCATTGTTATGATAAATGTAATATTCTTTTGACCAGGGGCGTCTTAAGACTTCTTGAGGCCATGAGCCCTTACGCAAATGTAGGCCTCACCTATGACCCTTAAAAGTAGCATATATTTTCAAATACTCGTACAAACAATAACCCAGAAGACAAATAAATGTGCATGACTTACAATGGCACAAACCGGCTCGACAGACTGTCGCCTTTCGATTGAATGAGTAATGATGGCGGTTTGGTGATAGGCCTAGGTCTATAAATGGACGACGGTCATCACACGTAGCCAGTTGACATGTCATCCGAAATTCCCAGTTTTTCAGAAAATACGACCGGAAAAAACATCCGACTGTTTAAATTATTCGAATTATGATCTTATTAAGGCTGAGACGAGGCCCCATTGTAGGCGGAGCCCGGGCCAGATGGCCCATGCCTTGAGGCGTCCCTGCTTATGACAGTTTTTCTGTCAATTTTTACATTACCTATTCAGTATTAGATGTGCGTTTTAAAATATGTATTGGATTTTGCAAGTTTTCACTGACAATTAATGGTCTTTCAATCTATTTGAGATTAATTTGTATTTATTTTTTTAATTATCGAAAAAGAAAGGAAAAGATTTTCAGTAACATAGAAGTGATATTTAGTTAATGGTACTTACGTGTTATCGCAGCATATTGGCGACATTTTTGAAACATATGTATGACTGCCAATTTGGCGAGTTATCTTGAATGGTGGCGATTGCTGCGATAATACGTAAGCACCTAGTTAAGTTTTAAAAAATGTTTCATTATGTTTGCTGATTTATAATTATTGGTATCAAATTATGCATATGAAATGTGTCTCCTCGATTATGTCTTATTCGGTTATAATGGAACGGTTTTCGGTATTTATGTATTATCTCAATAATCGCCAACTCTATAACTAGCCAGTTGGCAATCCCAATTTCCTAAGTGTCGCACACGCGAAATTGGAAACCAGGTCCTTCGTTTCATATAATGTCGCCACTAGTTTGCGATAATACGTAAGTACCCGGTTTTTCATTGCTTTATTTTGAAATTAACTGATCATTAACAATTTAAAAATTAAATTTTTATTCTCTGAAATTTCCCCTGAAGGCTTTAAATAATGAGTAACAGCAATACTAACGTTGATGCCATTTTTGGAGTTAAATTTTTAATAGTTTTGCAAGAAAATATTAGCATAGTTATGTATTTTAAATAGGATTTTCAAAATTCAAAAGAAAAACTATTAAAAGTTTAAAAAATGTTTGCGTTCGTTGCTAATTCCATCTTTAAACATTAAAAAAACTGTTGAAGAATTGCTAGTGATAACTGAAATCGAATTGATGCATTATTTAGACAGTATTTAATGTGCCAAATTTTTGAAACATTCAGTTTTTATATTTACATAAGAATTATTTTAAATTACACATTAAAACACGTAATTTTCGTAAAGGCTTTTTCAAAATTACTAAGCATTCAGTCTAAAAAACTTGCTTGTGTAACTTAAAATATGCAGATATTCTCATGTTAAACACATTGAGGAATTAGATTTGTATGATGTTTTTGCATCGCTTTCATATTCTCGAAAAAACTAGATAGGTTTAAATTCTTATAAATTCTGGATATTAAGCGAAAATTACAAAAAATCTATTATCATCTTTCTTTCTTATCTGTAAATGTTTATTTAAGCTTTACAACATAATTATTTTCTAGTAATGACTTTGGTTTTGTTTTATCTCAATGTATATTATTGCATGAAAAAAGTGAAAAATTAGGTGAAAAATATTGTTTGATAGTTACTTTCTTCTCTTTGTACACAGTTTATTCCACAAGATTATTTTATAATAGTTTATTTTAATCTTATGTATATTATTATAGGTTGGTGTATATAACGTATCTTTCAAGTGTATTTTATATTAATTCTATTTCATTCCATGTCTTTTATCATGACAAAGCCGATTTGTTTTCGTATAAATAAATAATTAGATTAGTATAATATGTATTTTATACTTAAACTAATTTTTTACCAATACAGATTGCAACTTGGAAAAGTGTTTGAGATGTTTGGTACTCATGTATCAGCGACACCGCAGCAAAGTTAGCTCTACGCGAATCGCGCCTTGATATCAAAACAAAAGATTGTAACGTGTTTTATATGAAAAAACCAATCAGTCATATTTTAGTGGAAAAGGGCGTGATTTGCGTGGCGCCAATTTGATGTGGTGTCGCTAATACGTAAGTACCAGATGTTTTTAAATATACGAATATGTTGGTACTTTATACGTATTATACCGTCATTCAATTTCACCAAATCAAAAGACGTCGCCAATCACTGGCGTAGTTAGTTCTGAACGGGCCCTGAATCAAAATTCCTTCGGAACCCTTTTTTAGGTATGAGAACCCTGTTAGTGGGAACTGTAGATACACATATTGGGGCCCCGTATCATTGATACGGCGGTAGCTACGCCATTGTCACCAATTCAAAAATATCCTAATTGTCATTGGTATAATTTTTTCGAACATGCACACAAACGGTTTCCATTATTGGTTGTATATCGCAGCATTTGACGACATCTTTGATTTGACGAAATTGGTCGAAGGTATGATACGTAAATACCAAAATGTTATATTTAAATAATTAATAATGTTTTCACATTCATTATAAACTTATATGTCGTATGATAGCATAATCTGTTATGTATATTCGATTTGTTATGTTTTCAAGAATAAATTTGTAAGTAAGCTTTTTGTAAGATTGAATGATAATTTTGGGTTACTTACGTATTATCCCGTCGCCCATTTTTACCAAACAAAAACTGTTTTCAAACGATGTGATTTAACAAAGCAAATAATGTCTTGAAGCCCAGTGGTAGTGAATCGCGCTTCCACACCACAGGTCCGAGATTCAAACCTCGGGCTGGGCAAGGCCGATTCAGCCTTTCATCTCTTCAGTGGGTGGATGAATGAGTACCAAGTTTGTGCTTGGAAACTTAACACTGGGGGTTTCGCGTCAAACTGACCACCTGATCGGAACTTCTGCTCATGCACCTCAGGGCCCAAGGTCATGTATACTGATATGGGCCTAGTAGGCCTTGGCCCTCATGGGCTGTTGCTCCACTGAGTTAAGTTCATAATGCGTTAGTGCCGTGAGGGATTTTTGGCGGTCGAAATGATTGACTTTTTTATCGCAGGCGCCCGTCAATTAACCAGTGTGAATGATCGACGACAGTTACAGTTAATATCTTTATTAGGGATTTAGAGTAACAAAGGCTATTATCCCAATGGTCGACGAGAAAATATGTAAGTACCTTGTATTTTAAAGGCCAACACATGATTTTAAATTTATAATGGAACTAATTTGATGTCTGTACGTTGTCCATTTTTGGCACAATTTGAAACTGTGTCAAACTGGGACCAATAATTGCATTAATATCACAAGTGCAATTTTAACGTGCTGTTAATTTATTATTGATGAATTCATGAATTTAATGTGTTCTTGGGTACTTACGTGTTATTGCAACCATATTGGCGACATTAAATAAAAAGAAACACATGGTTACCAATTCAGCGCGTACGACCAATACCTCCTAGATCTAGGAGGTATTGGTACAACACATTCGAAATCGGGATTGACGAGTTATCTTGATCCATTAGCATTGCCCTATAGTTCGTTAAGTTATCGATATACGTTAAGTAAGTACGTTCTTGCGCAACGAAGTTATGCTTTAGGAAATATTTCATCATCAAATGTTTAAAAAAGTGTTTTAGCTAATTTTGTGTAAAAACTGCCTTATATGGTTACAAACCTAACAATACAAAATGTGTTGATGATGAATTTAATAAAGCAATGTATTGAAAACGTGACAGATATAATTTACAATAATAAGCTTTTCTCGAACTACAGGATTATTCATAAAGAAGTATACTTTGTGCTCATGCTGTAAAACATAAAAAGTTAGACACGTACTACTTCAGCGAACCGTACGGTAGTGTACTCTTAAAGTTTGTGTCTTGTACCTGACAGAAAGCACAGTGCAACTTGTCCGAAATTCCCCTAAAAAATGCGTTCTGTGCTGTGTCCAGAAAGAAAGTGTTTTGACTCCTTTTTTTCACGAGTAAGCTGTCATGGGAGCCCCTTTTTTTGAATATGTTAATTCTTTGATATCTCAGTTGCAGGAACGACATTGATAACTTCATTCTCCATTTGGATGGTGCACCTCCAAAGACGTCTAAGACTTCTTGGGGCGCTGGGCCTTTACGTAAAAGTAGGCCCTGGGCCCATACATAAATATAGACCCCATCTATGACCCTTAAAGGAAGACAGCGCATAGCATACGTTTTCAAATATTCGTACAAACAATAACATGAAACAAATAAGTGTGCATGCCTTACAATCGCACAAACCAGCTCGCCAAGCTGCCACCTTTTGACTGAATGAATAATGTTGGTATGTGGTGATAGACCTAGACATGGTCTATGGTCATACATGGACGATGGTCATCAGTTTACATATTGTCCGGAATTCCCAGTTTTTCGGTAAATAAAACCGGAAATAACATTTGACTGTTTAAATTATTCAAATTATGATCTTGTTAAGACTGAGTCGAGAAAAAGATGAGGCCTCCATTGTAGACGAGGCCCTGGGCCCAGTTGGCCCATGACTTAAGACGACCCTGACCACCACACTGGTCGGCTACGTTCGAGATTACCTCGATGAACATCTCCTTCACCGATGGATTGAATGAGCCGTGAATTACAACACGCCATTCAGCCATTGGGCACCCAGAAATCCTAACTTAACACTTGGTAATTTCTTCTTGTGGGGATATGTAAGAGACAAGATATTAGTCCCTCCCCTTTCTGTATCAAGCCACTATTGATTGTCTTGATCCAGGTATCTTAACACGCGTTTGGGCGGAAATGGTTTCGTGTGATTAAGGGTTCGCACATAAACATCTGCGACTAAACAAACAAAACAAAATAATCCCATACAATTCTGTTACAGATAAGATATAATATCTTACATTGTTCTTGATTTATAGTGCATTGAAACTGTATACCTCTTTATGGATAAACTAGTATTTTGTTTTACCAAATTTTAGACTGTTAGATTGAAAAATAAATCGAATTGATTTGGAGGTTAAACTTGATTATTTGAATTTTTATGCTTTAGCAATTGATGAAAATTCGATTGCTATTAACGCAGCTCAAATGGAATTTTCCGTTAGAACATAAATGAGTATAATATTGTTGAAGAACTTCTTTAATTCCATTCAAGACACAACTGAATCGAATGAGTGAGTAAATATTAACGTCGCATTGTTCAGCTACACAAGGGCCTTTGTTGACTGACAACTGAATCGAAGCAGTGAACAGTATGTTAGCTTTGTTCTTTGCGAACATATTTCGCATGGGTGTTGATAGTTTCTCCGGCGGTAATAGGTATAAAAAAAATGTACTTTTGAATTCAATAGAAGGTGTGCTAGTAAATCATTGATAGATGAAATATCGTTGTTTTAACGCTTAGATGAAAATTCATAATCAAAGGTTGGAAGCAGTGGCGTAACGTACACCTCTGCATCGCGGGGGCGGGAGGCAGGATTCTAGGGGGCCCAAAGCCTATTTTATGTTATGGTTTTGCAATCCTTTGTAAGATCCGACTTGGGGCCCAAAACCTGACTTTGTAGGGGGCTTAATATTCTCCGTTACGCCACTGGTGGGAAGATGGACAACATAATATCATCAACCTGTAAACATAGTGACGGCTAAGGAATTGAATCGGTGTCACAAATCCTGAAATATTGACTGTGGAGGCCTCATTTATCTTTCAGATGTAAGATGATTAAAAAGTAAAAGATTTTAAGATCTGAAAAAGGGAATCAAATAATTTTTGGAACTAAAAAGCTATGCTATAATTTGGTGATAAAAGATGGCTTACAGATTTAATGTATTTAGTAGACTAGACCGTGCGCCCGCTTATTTGAGCGCATGCATCTTCAGGTACTTATAGGTTTTATTGAAACCATGAATCTAAACACACGGCAAAACTCGTAGAAAACATGCCATGTTTCTGTTCCATCATTGTGTATATATAGTGAAATTATATTGCGAACAATATCATCATTGTTTGAAAGCAGTTGCCAACCTATGGTCCTTAGATGATGAGAACCAATTATCAACATGAAAACCAATATTTCGGTATATTATTAGCTTTCGAAATAAAATTGAAATGGGTTCGAAATTCACCTGAAAAGAAAACAAAACATTTTATGTATTTCGACACTTTATCCGAATACTAGCCTAAATTCGAAATTGCGTACATCCTTGCTTTTTCGATTTGATACAGAAATTTGAGAAAATTCCATACGTTTGGGAAACCTGATTTTGCAAAAAAGGGATAAAAAGGAAAAATTTATGATATTTAGTGCCTTAGATTAGAAAAAAGTAATAAAATTATTTTAAAAATAAATTTAAAAAAAAAATTTAATAAATATTTTGACAAAAAAGAACATAGAAGCCCATTTTCAAAAATTTTTTTTTGTGAAAAAAAGCTTCTATTATAATAATATTTTGCCTGTATACTGACTTTTTACAGAGGCTCAACAAATTTTTAAATATATCAAATGGGTTTATCCATGTTTTTACGACAAAAAGAGGGGGGAAATTTAAAAAAAAAGCCGATAATTATTTCAAATGGTTGAACTTTTAAAATAAGTAATTTTTTAAAAATATAGTTGACCTTTGACAAGGTCTGAGTTTTATACAGGCAAAATATTATTATAATAAAGTTTTTTCACCAAAGGGGGGAACATTTTTAAAAAAACAATTAAATTTTTCCAAAAAAATTTTTATTTAAATAATTTTTTTTTCAAATATCCTTAAAATAAATTTTACATTTTTCTAATCAATGACACAAAAACCATGAAAATTATCCATTCATGCTCCTTTTTAAATCATGGTTCCAAACGTAGTCGGATACCTTAAGGTTTACAATAATAATAAAAAAATAAAAAATCGGCAATTTTTTGATTTATTTACAACTTTAGTTTCTGTCGGTATAACATGTAACCTGTTAAGTTTCAAATGGAATATATAGAGCTATAGCTGACATTTACTTTAAAGGAAAATTTGATCATGTTTTGATTAGACTTTTTTAGGTAATATATAAGATATATATCTTCCCAGAAAAAAAAAATCTTTCTCTTCACACTGATGCCCTATTTATATCCTTTATATTTAGAAGCACTTATATTTCTGAGCAGCTATTTTCAAGGATGAAACACAACACCAAGATTAAAATGAAAAACAAAATACCCGATGAGCACATGAGAACTCCTAGAGCTAAAGATAAGTGTAGTATCAGTTGTATATTTTTATTGAAACAGATATCGAAACATTAGTGTTTGAAAAACAATGTCAAATATCTCACGAACGTCATGTTAACGTTTTTATCTTCATTTCCGTTTTTAAAAATCAACGAATTAATTAAGTTTAAATTACTTAAATGTGTTAACTATTTTATTCTACGTTTTCCACCCTCTTTCATCAGTTGTCGTTAACAATAGTGCAATTGCGCACCCAGGAATTTTTCAAGGGGATCGCGAGTCAAAAGTATACATTTCGTATCATACCTTAATACACCTCCAAACGTATTCTTTTGATTTTGCCGATTGTCGCGAACAAAAATAGTAAAAATATTTTAAATGATAAATAATTAGCATTAATTAATAAACTAAATTATGAATTACGAATACTTAATTAGACTTCACAAAATATATACATAGGCCGTGGCGTAACGGAGAATACTAGGACCCCACTGCAAAGTCAGGTTTTAGCCTCCAAACCCAAATACGTACATTCATGACAAAAAAATTAACGCACCAAGAAAAATTGCGGATCTAACGAAACTTGGCATGAAGGTACATGTCGGAGAGATATGCAAATGATTAGAAATGCAGCTATTGCGCATTACGTATAGCCGGTAGAGGGCGTTCAACGTCTTCTCGTGGAGTATAAAACAGGTAACCAAAGCTTTTTTGAATTTGCTGAATCTAACCAAAGGAAGGTTGGGGGAAGACCCATAATCCAAATTACGCCTTTTCAAAAAATTAATGAAAACACTTCCAAATTTGAAGAAAGGGGGAGGGGAATCCATTGGCCCCCTTTATGTTTGAAGCCCCATGGGAAGTTTTGGGTCCCAAGCTAGAAGGAAGTTGCTCGTCCCCAAAATCCAGGGCCCGCTCTTTTATTTTGAAGTTGGGGGAGGGAAGTGTTTTGGGGACCAGTTTTGGGGGGTCCGGAGAGGAATTGGGCACTTACCCACCCAGGTGAAGGGGGCCAGGGCCGAGGACCGGCCCCCTCGACAGACCAGTCGTCGAGAAGACCGCCACATCTTAAAAAATGCACGCGTACAGCCAACTGCTTCATGGGTCGCCATCCAGGCACAGGTAGCACCTTCAGTAAGGGCCCCTGTGTATTCTCGAACCATACGAAGGCACCTGGGTGAAGGACATTTGGGATCGCGGAGTCCATTACGCATGCTGCCCTTGACACCCACTCATCGACGCCTCCATTTGGAGTGGTGCCATGCATGAGGAAACTGGACTGCAGCGGAATGGAACCTGGTCGTCTTTAGCGTCTCAGCAGAATCTCAGCAGTGAGGACAATCGTGTGTGGAGACCCCGTGGTGAACGCCTCAATCCTGCCTTTGCTTTACAAAGACATACCATTCCCACAGCTGGTGTGATGGTATGGGGTGCCATTGACTACAATACACGGTCACCCCTAGTATTGATCCGTGGACCATGACAGTCCAGTGGTATGTCTATGACATCCTGAAACCACATGTGTTGCCATTTATACAACGGCTCCCAGGAGCCATTTTTAAACAAGACAACGCTCTGCCTTACACGACAAGGGTGTCATAAGACTGTCTCCGCACTGTTACTTCCCTTCCTTGGCCTGCTCGATCCTCAAATTTGTCTCCAATCGAGCACATCAGGGTTCATTTGGGACGAAGAGTTGGGCATCCCACGAGTTTGAACGAACTACAGGCAAGGTTATAGCAAATATGGAACGAAATGTCTCAAGACATCATACAGAATTTGTATGCTTCAATGCCTATGGTATCGCATCGTGCATTCGCGCTAGATGGGGTTCCAACAGGGTATTAAAGCCTCCGTTCTCTTTTACCTTTATCTCCGAAATAAATTATCCGTTTTCTTTGATTTTCTAATCATTTACTTATATCAAAGAATTCATTACGTATGTAAAATTTCGTTTCCTTTTGACGACTCCTTCTTGGTGCGCTAATTTTTTTGTCCATGAGTGTACTTGGCTTTAGTCAGGCTTTGGGCCCCCTAGAATCCTGCCCCCCATCCCTCGCTATGCGGGGTGTACTTTACTCACTGTACATAGGTGTTGAATCAATCGAATAAAATTCAATCCGGATCCATGGACCCCTTCCTTGTGCCCCACTGCTGTAGTGTTTTTATGTGTAACCAAAATAACTCGTCATCTGCGTGGTTCAGAGGAAGTAAAAAGGGGGACACCTTTGATTTTAAACAGTTCGAATATGTAATAAAAGTTCAAATGCTTGAAATTGCGATGATTCATTTAATATTTTTTTATTAATTTTTCTCTCGAGTAGAAACCTTAGAAAATTCTAAAAACTGATCTTTAAAAAAATATTTTATCTATTGACTCGCTTAAGTCATCTAAATATTTATTTAATGATTATGGCAACTTATTTCAAACCCATTAATTGTATCTTTTCTTTCATCAGAATATTATTTAAAACAGTATTTTTGAAAATTCCATTTGGTCCTTTCTTTGTCATTTTATGTTTGTTTTTAAAAAAATAGCAATTTATTATTTTTTTAGTATTTGTGTGTCTTATAATCGTTTTCATCACGAAAAATGTTGAGAAGAAAAATTTAAATAAAAACTTAGTAATTATTGGAGTGGATTTTCCCCTCAGCATTTTTAATATTGTACAAGTATTTATTAAACCTTAATTACTGAAATTAAGACTCTTGAGAATGTAATCATGTTAAGGATTCATTCCTTTAATTCAGAGTTCGTATTAATTTAAAAAGAAATGTTGAAATAATAAACATGTGTAAAGTTGTTGTTGTTGTGGCTAATCCTCAGTCTGTGTGTCTGAGTCAGACATGACCCAAAAGACCATTGACCCTTAAGAAATCTAATACCAGGAGGAGAGAGGAAAAAAGGTCCTCCCTCGAAAGTCCCAAGCAGTCCAAGATGTGATCTGGAGAGGCTTGCTGAGTCTTGCACTTGGTTCAAAGAGCAAAAGTCTTCCTGCCTCCCCAAAAGGAAAGACTCTTTATGTGGCCACTTTTCAATCTAGAGATTGCAGTCTGAGAGGCTGCGCCACATTTAAGTCGGAATGAGGATCCTGGATGTTTGCTTTCATACCAGTAATGGTTGGGCGGGGTCCTCCACTCCTTTAAAATTTCAGATTTAACCCTAGATTGATGTTCAGAGTAGGTGAGGGTTGAAGAGATATATATAGGTGGAGAAGCATTATACAACCCTCTTTAGCCAGGAGATCCTCTTGTTCGTTTCCAAAGATGTTAACATGGGATGGAATCCACTGGAAATGAACATCATGGGACTCTGATATTTGTCTAAGTTTTTGAAGTATGGAGGCGCCAGCGCTTTGTCTCCGACTGTGATCCAGTTATAAAGATGTTGGAGAGAACTGCAACTATCAGAGAGATCCAGTGGTCTCCGAAGTCTTGTTCATTAAGAACTGCCTCAAGGCCGTGCTCTATTGCAATAAGTTCACTTTTAAAGACAGAGGAAAAGTCGGGGTTACGGTGCCAAAAGAAGACCTCTCTCCACGTTTCTCAATGTAAATGCCGCTACCTGCTCGATCACTCAGTCTGCAGCTGTCTGTATTGAAATAATAAACATGTGTAAAGTAATTCTCTTGACTGCATATTAATGTAAAGATTCGTCGATTATCTGTATTGTTCAGATATAGAAACATACAAACTTCCATATTACACCAACATAACTTTTAAACCTGTGACAGATTAAAAATGCATCGGTTCCTCTACACCAGTGGTCTTCAAACTTTAACAAATCATGGAACCTATTAGGTGTTTTGGGGAAACCCTATCGTACAGTAAGAATATATCTTTTAAAGTAGATCAACATGTTATATCATTTTATATATAAAAGGAAATTCCAGTATTTCTTATTAAGGAGTTTTAGCATAAAATTTATGAAATTTAGTCGTTAATAATATTTCGGCCTCTAAGTGCCACCTCCCCTAGCATAATTTCTAACAGAGATATTTGTATACACATATACACTCATGGACAAAAAAAAATTAGAGCATTAAGAAGGAGTCGTTAAAATGAAATGAAATTTTACATACGTAATGAATTCTTTGATATAAGTAAATGATTAGAAAATCAAAGAAAAAGGATCCTTTATTTCGGAGAAAAAGGCAAAAGAATGGAGGATTTAATATCCTGTTGAACCCCCTCTAGCGTGAATGCACCTTGCGATACGATCGGGTATTGAGACATACAAGTTCTGTATGATGTCTTGAGACATCTCGTTCCATATTTTCTCTAACCTGCCTCTAGTTCGTTCAAACTCGTGGGATGCCCAACTCGCCGTTCCAAATGATCCCAGATATGCTCGATTGGAGACAAATCTGGGGATCGGGCAGGCCAAGGAAGGGTAGTAACAGTGTGGAGACAGTCTTGTGACACCCTTGCCGTGTGAGGCAGAGCATTGTCTTGTTGAAAAATGGCTCCTGAGAGCCGTTGCATGAGTGGCAACACATGTGGTTTCAGGATGTCATGGACATACCACTGGGCTGTCATGGTGCCACGGATCAATATTAGGGGTGACCGTGTTTTGTTGGAAATGGCACCCCATACTATCACACCAGCCGTGGAAGTGGTGTGTCGCTGTAAGGCAAAGGCAGGATTGAGGCGTTTACCACGGGGTCTCCACACACGAACACGATTGTCGTCACTGCTGAGATTGAATCTGGATTCGTCGCTAAAGATGACCTGATTCCATTTCGCTGCAGTCCAGTTTCCTCTTGCATGGCACCACTTCTAACGGAGGCGTCGATGGGTGGGCGTCAAGGGCAGCACACGTAATAATCCCGTGATCCCAAATGGACGCCGTGTCCTTCAGTCAGGTGCCTTTGTATGGTTTGAGAATACACAGGGGCCCTTACTGAAGGTGTTACCTGTGCCTGGATGGCGGCCTATGAAGCAGTTGGCTGTACGCGAGCATTCTTTAAGATGTGGCGATCTTCTCGACGACTGGTCTGTCGAGGGCGTCCTGAGCCTGGTCTTCGTATAAATGACATCTCTCGGATCCACTGGTCCAAACACCTCCTCACAACACAATCAGAGCGGCTTAATTGACGAGCTACTCACCTAGCTGACCACCCAGCTTTCATCATGCCGATGAATCTCCCTCTCTCAAACTGCGACAGCTGCTCATAATGTCTTCGAAAACGGCGTAATGGCATGTCTACCTCAGCTCTTCCTTTGCAAACGATTCAGCACACTCAAACAAGCTTTGATTACCTGTTTTATACTCCACGGAGAACGACGTTGAACACCCTCTACCGGTTATACGTAATGCGCAATCACGCTGCGTTTCTGATCATTTGCATATCTCCCCGAAAAAATTCCTTCATGCCAAGTTTGTTACGATCGCGCAATTATTTCGGTAAAAAATTTTTTTGTCCATGAGTGTATGTTTCATTTTTTTTTTTTTTTTTTAACAAAATGGCAGAGTGTAGCTCTGTTGAAGTTGTTTGCAGTCACATTTCACATTCTGTATTTAATTTGAATCTATATTTTGTTTTTTCCACATATTTTAAAAGGGTTTTTGGGTAAATATTTTTTCCCAAAAAGACATTTTAATTCTCAGCGGGCGTTGTTTTTTTCCCTGCCTTTTCGCCAAGTTTTCGGGTTCGACCCTTTTCAAAGTCAGTGGATTTTCATGATGCAGAAAATCGCCAATGTCCATGTCGTATGATTATACGACAGGCATGTCAAAAACGCGGCCCGCCAACACATAGTTTGAGTCCCACCAAGACTTTTTAAATATTTTTAAATATCTAGCTTTTAAAACTCTTCCACTATAAAATTTATTTTAGGGAGACTTTTTAAAAAAAATTACAATATATTTGCCTGTTAGTTGTTCTTTTTAAAAAGAAAACCTATTTGATAATAGAAATAGCCTTTATAGGTTAAATATTCCTTTTTACATTTGATAAAAAAAGTTTCATTTTTAATTTTGGATAATAAATTCATTAAATTCTTTAGATGCATTTATGCATATTATTCACTATATTTGGCACCACGATTCATCGTGTGTGTGGGCGACTTTTATTTCTTTTCCTCTTTCTTTCTTTGGAGTGTCTAATCAGTGAGAGGTGAACAGTGTAACGGGACTTCAGAGGCAATCAGAGATGTTTCTTTAAAGTTTAAAAAATTCAAGACGATCTAGACAAAATGCAGTGTTTTCTTAATCGTTTGGAATGAAACTGGAGCTCGATTTTTATTCATATTAAACAAAAAAAGTTGTTCTATAAAAATGTAATCAAACTTTAAGAAGAATGAAAAGAAAATATATAAATTGAAAAAACATTGTTATTTTCAAGAAGAATTGGAGCTGCGATATTTTTGTCTCAAAAACAAGAATAGAATATGTCTGATAAGCATAAACTCTATTTTAGTTACTATGGAATATAATCTTAAAATGCACTAAGACACGAATCATAAAACAAACTATGGTCAATACTTTGCAAAACTTCGTGAAGACAATTTGTCGGAATCTAAATCAATTTTTCAGAAACAACAAAGTGCATTTTTTAAGTTTGTTAAAGACAGTACCGCAGCTGTAAAAGTTAGTTATATATTATCACTAGGGATTGCAATATCGGACCAAAAGTTCAATGCCGGTATACGGTATTTTTTAGATCTTGATACCGGTTTTAATACCGGTAGTAGAAATTTGAGAAAAAGAAAGGAAACACAGATGTTTCTTTGTTTTATTTGCCAGTTTTATTAGAGAGAGTGTAAATATCACACAAAAAATAATTTTTAACTTATAAATTGTTACAGTGTATAAAGAACACACACACACAAAACGTAAAGGAACATCTTATTTATTTAAATCACAAAAAAAAGTGTAAATATTACTATTAAGTCTGTTGTACTATTACAAATTTTTGAAATGTGGTCTTAAAAAACAAAATGTATTAATTGTACTGGCATTAAGCCTGGAACCTAATTTTGTGCAAAAATTGCCAGCTGTCGAAAACGCTCTTTCAGCATTTACGCTAGTTGGTGGTACTGTTAGCAAAGCGCGATATACTTTTTCCAAGTATTTACCTCTAAATCACTCATCTTCAAATAAATCATCAGATGGTTTTGGACCTAGCTGATTTCTGTATAGTATTATTTTGGTTTATTGAACTTTTTTTAGTTATTGCTAATTCTAATTTTTGTTCAAGAGACAATTCCTTATCCTTATCGACATTAGTGTCACCATCTTCGATTTCTTATGTTCTTTTAAGTTATTCTTATTCATTATTATAGGTTATTATTTATGAGTATATATATATAATGAATCTGTGAGAAAAATATTTTGAACCATAAAGTATGATATGCCAATACAATGCGAATAGCAAACTTACAAATTAAAAAAAATATCGAAATATTACGCACTTTCTTCACAACTACAACCTTGTTTTCACAGATATGAATATCAGACTACGAATTCTGCGCGTGTGCAGTAATAGGATTCTGGATATTTTTTGGGACCGTTTCCCTTTGGATGAATCACATATTTTATACTTCTCGGTTGCACGGGAATCCTTTATATTCACAGTATAATTAATTTCACCCAAGGAAAAACAGAAACCAATTTTTATTTTTGTAATGAAAGGGCGATCCCTAAAAGATATAGCCAAGAAAATTTTAAAAAAAATTCTAGAAAATACCAAAAAAAAACCGATATTTAAACTTGTGAAATACCGGTATTACAAAATTGTACAAATGGTTTCCACAAAAAAATCCCGGTATTCGGTACCCCCGGTATACCGGTTTTTGCAATTAAAATTTTATCCCCTTTTAATTTTGCAAAGCGGATCGAAACTTTTGAACGGGAAGAGGAAATTTATTAGTAAATTCATTTAATTAAAGCGGTGGAAATACTACGCGTCCAGCACAAATACAAAAAAAATTAAATGTAAGTTTAAGTCAAAGTACTATAGCTAGCAGTGTTGACAAAATTGCTGAAAATCTGAGAAATCAGCATAATTTACTTTTCAGTATTTCCAAATATCCGATTGTTTGGGACTTTTTTTTCGAAATATCGTTCACGTTATTGTTTGGATGCGATGCTATTTTAAAAATAAATGTAATACTTAAAAATCATTCCTATGCATGGTGCAACGACTGAAGCTGATATTTTTGATGCACTTATGGAAGTTTAGAAGAAGCTTGTTGTTGTTGTCGTTTGTTTTTTATCCTGGGAACATATGAAATACAAGTAAAGAAGAACAGAAAGCAACCCTTTGGCCAAAAGAAGGAATATACACATTTATTTAAAATGACCCCCGCAAAATAACAAGAAGGGGGGGGTTTCTTTCCCTTTTTTGAGACGATGTGACGGGGGTCACGCGTCTTTTTTTTTAACAAAACCCCTGGGTTCCCGGGAAGATTAATGACAACTCTTTTTCCCAAACCAAAAAACCCCAAGGGAAACGAAATGTGAAAAAAAAAATGCAAATAAGATAGTTTTTAAATAACAGAAGTTTCATAAGTGAAATGGCAATTTTGGGGATGGTATGTGTGAAAGAGAAAAGGTGAATTCAGCCAATCGTGAAGTTCCCTGGAAAAACAAGCCTTTAAAAAAAGGTCCATACCTTTTGCACGCCGCCCAGATTTTCCCCCTTAAATTGAATCAAAATTTTGGGTTTAAAGGTGGAATGATTATTTGATATTAGGATTTTTATTTAAGAAGTGAGGTGGAAATTAAATTATATGGTCTAATTTCGCGATTGGGTTTAACCATTACTGTGTGTTTGTTCATTATGATCTCCAAATTAATCTAAATTGTTAGAATTTAAGTTCTATTCTTAATAAAGTCATTTAAAAATCAAAATGTCTATTTTTTTCAAACCCTACACCCCCTACAATCAAAGATACGGTCACAAAAGGGGGGGGTATCCACGGGGAAACCGTTAAAGGGGAAAGCGACTTCTTTCCCGAAGAAGATATAACCATGCTTACTCGGGTTCCCCAACCCACTCAGTTAAGGCCGAGGGTCATAGCCACCATACTAGCTGGGCGACAAAAGAAGTATGTATAAGGTACTATTGGAAAAGTTGGTTTGTCTTCTGTGGCGTCCCGGGGCCCCGTAAACTGGGCTTAACAAATTTTTGGGTTTTAAAATTTCCGATCCTCCCGTGCCAAGGGGCTTGGCGCCCCAAACCGAAAAAAGGTAAATTGGCCTGGCGCCCGAAAAGGCCCCTCAGGACTAAACCCCGTTGGGGCCCTGTAATGTTAGGGCCCCAACATTCGGGTTTTGTAAAAGGGGTTCCAAAAGGGGTGAAAAGTTTTGATAGGGTCCCCCAACTATTGCTAGTGACTAAAAATTAATAAATTCATAAAAAAAAGATTTGGGCAGTGAAAAGCTTTTAAAAATTTCTTCCTTATAAATCAAGCGGTCTTATAACAAAAAAATTAAAGTATAAATATATAAATAAATAAAACTCCCAGTATGAATATAAATAAAAAATTGTAATGAAATTTTATTTTTTGGAAAAAAAATTTCCTTAAATTCGGATTCATATTTTATATTGTTTAGGGGAAAAACTATTTTAAATTGATCGCTAATAAGGAATCATAGATTGAAGGTTTATTAATTTTATTTTACAGGATCCCCAGATGAACTATCAGCAGAGGGTTTCATGATTTTCAACTCGGATCAAGTGGCGAGCTTGACCTATGAGAGGATACCATTATTCTTTGAATTTCTTCGTATACAGTTATATATTTATAGCATGAACTTTATTTTCTTTTGTACTTTTTATTATTTTTCATTTGAGATCACGAATAAAATAATATAAAAATATACAGTCGAACCTCCATATTATGAACCTCTATAATGCGAATTTTTCTATAGAGCGAACTTTTTCCTGGAACCAAGAAATTTCGATTTTTCGTAAAACAACCTACCAATATCGAAGTGATTTTTTTTAAAAACTTTTTTTTCTTGTGATTCAATTTTTTTCCCTTTTTTTTAATATTTTGGCATTTAAATTATTCTTTCTTTTAACTCATTTTATCGTGGTCAAAAATCTTCAACTGATTTTATTAGGTATCTAGTTCGCCGAGAGCAATAGAATTCTGAGCGTTTTTAAAAAGTAATCTTTCCCCATCTCAGTTCACAAAATATCTTTTTATATCCCCTTTCCCCTCAGTGTAGTCATCTCGTGTCCCCGTGTCCTTGAACTGTTCGTTCAATTGCAGTGTTGATCAGTCGTACTGGTAACTTCATTTCTTGTAGCTCGAAAATGTCAACACGTAATTGCTTGAGCATCAAAGAAAAAAAATAATTCTTCAGGAAATGGATAAAGGTGTCAATAAGCTTTCCTTGTAGTTTTGCTTTCTTTCTCTTTGATAGGTAAGATATATAAAATAAATATTATTAATTTACAAAAAGGTCTGAATTATCACTGTTTTTCAATACATAGTGTTTATGAATTTAAAATTTGTTTTATGGGGCTTATAAGGAAAGTTGAAAGATGAACCTCTATAAAACGAATTTTCCATATAATGAACTTTTTTTCGGGATTTTGCGACTTCGTTATATAGACGCGTCTGATTGTATTTTAAAATATAAAATAATTTCATTGTTTAAATATTTATAGAGTATTACAATATTTCTTCTAAAAATAAATGTGACCACAGTAGTCTAGTGGTAAAGGTAACGGACAAAAGTGTGGTCAGCGTGTCACGAGTTCGAGGCACAAGTACCGCTAAAGACCTGCCGTGCAGAGGGAACCGATGCATGTTAAATATGTCGAGGTTCAGATGTCCTCTATTTGGTGTGTTCAAATGTTCTACTGTTGGTACCAGATCAGGTGTCATCCTCGTCACTTGATCATGGTTCAAAATTACGAGATCCGTTGTCAAAAGCCCTCGAGTAGCCGAAGAGTGCGATGTTAATGTTCATTCACTCACTCAGTCTGAAAATAAATATTAAAAAAATGTTTTATATTTTTATTTGATCTGATTCAATTAGTATTTCTGCGAGAGGAATAGACTTTTGACTGTATGTTAAGCACATCACACAGTTTACATGTTTCTCAATGTTATGCATGTTTAGTTTTTTAAAAATACGATATTTTATGAAATGGATTTACAGGTAACAAACAACATAACACGGCTGTTAAGATTACATAAAATGATAGAAACAAAACATTCCAATTAATATGTTTTGAATTTCCGAGTATTTTAATTCAGAATTTTTTATATAGTGTGGTCAAAATAATCAAGAACACTACAATTCTTAATAAGAACTGGATGTTTGGAGGGGGAGGAACGCGCACGCTGATTTAAGCTTATTTCGGCCCTGGGAGCAGATCTACAGGACCCCTTGGCACTGGAGGATTGAAATTTATAACCAGAAAATCTGGTTAAGTCAAGCTTTACCGGTCCCTAGGCACTCAATGGATAAACTAGCTTTTGGGGGCAAGTTTATTGCCATATTTTATACATAGGGATTGCAATACCGGTACACCGAGCCATTTGTACAATTTTGTAATACCGGTATTCACAAGTTTAGGTACCGTTTTTTCGGTATTTACAAGAAATTATTTAAATTGTCTCCACAATACGTTCAGGGATCAACAACATGGCAAAATAGTTTTCGTTTTGTTTGTATGTCACCTTAACGGGCGAAATTAATTAGAGCGTGAGTATAAAGTTGCATCGTATAATCAAGAGAATTGATAAAATATGTGAATCATGCAAGGAGGCGGCCCAGCGCTCAGCTCAGAGCGAAACTACCCACGCGCAATATTAGTAGTCTGTGAAAAAACAAGGTTGTAATTATGAAGAAAGTGCGTATTATTTCGATATTTTTTAAATTGGTGAGTTTGTTATTCACATTGTATTTGCATTTCATACTGTACAATTGTTGCATTATGTTTTTTAAGGTCACATTTCAAAAATTTGTAATAGTACCACAGACCGAATGGTGATATTTATACTTTTTGTAATTTTAATAAATAAGATGTTTCCTTACTTTTTCGTGATTCTTTATATACTGTTATAATTTATAAGTTACAAATTATTTTTTTGTGATGTTTACACTCTCTGATAAAATTGGCAAATAAAACAAAGAAACACCTGTGTTTGCTTTCTTTTTCTAAAATTTCTACTTAACTTGACTCAGTGGCGCAACAGCCCATGAGGGCCAAGGCCTACTGCGCCCAGTTCAGTATGCGCGACCTTGAGCCCTAAGGTGTATGAGCAGATGTTTCGGTCAGGTAAAATTTCTAACACCGGTATCCCAGTACTAAGATCTAAGAAATATCGAATACCGGTATTGAACTTTTGGTCCTAGATTGCAATCCCTAATTATACATGACACATATGTATTGATACACATTGTAAGCAAAGGATAATTCAAGTAAAAGGAAGAAATAATTGTATTTTATTGCTACTCTCTTATAGTTTAACTAAAATTTACATTTGGTGTACAGGATTAAAAAGAGTAAAAATAGAATTTTTGGAGAGAAAATGCTTCGATAAAAAATATGACTTTGCCCACCTGAAAGCAATATTTTACACAAATGAGGCTTAAATCAAGAAAACTATCAAAGAAACATACATTAGGGTATTGAAACACGCCACGAATGTTTCTTTTTTTTTCACTCCACTTCCCTGTGGGAAAATTGAAATTCACAGGCAAAGTTTGCTACCCAGCATGAACTTGAAAAATAAGGTTCTTGTAACCCTAGAAGATGTGACCCGGAGTTATAAGTTTGGAGACTATTACTCTTGATGACAAATACGATATCACCAAGGAATCATCGAGAAAGTTCTTGGATCAATATTTCTAGAAATTATGATGAGGCTATCTAAAGGACCTTTGAAACACAAAGATGGAGTCAGTTAAAAAAAGAGTAGAGAGTTCCGAAAGTTTGTGAAATGACTCCGAAGAGAGAGAGAGACTATCTTTCTGAGTGCCTGCTATAACACTTTTTTCAGTTAAATAAAGGTTATAAAAACTTTAACTTATAGAACAAAATTTAAAAGCTTAAGAGTTTATTAACCTTCTACAGAAAAAAATCCAATTATTCTAACTCTTTTTTCCTTTTATGGGGAGCTTTATTAACTGGATTTATATATATATATATATATATATATATATAATTCAGACTTATAATTATACAAGTTAGGAAATTCTAATATTATTGATAAAGCTTATCCCGAACGGAAAATATTTAAAGCCTCTGCATATTTTAAATATCTAACATATGGAAATGTTAATTCTTTTCGAAAGATTCAAATGAAAATAACACGAAGAATAATCGATTTAAGCGTTTCTGTTATACCTTTTTAATCAAAAATAAATTGAAAAGAAATGCTGCTCTTTTATTGTTTAAAAGTTTCCATGATTTGAAGATTACATATATTATCACTGTTTGGAATGATTTAATACAAATAATGAACATGAATTTAAAAAAAAAAATCATAAGGGCTTTTGAACGTTTGTAATAAAAAGGTACTAATTTTTCAATTTTAACAGTTACTTGCTTACATTTTCTTAGAATAATACAGAACATAATATACTTTGAATCAGGCATGTTAAGTTTTGCACGTTAAATTTAAGAGTACATTTAGAATTCTTTAGAATACTTTATTGGTTAAGATCCCATTGTAGAATGTAACATAAATCAATTCGCGTTTTAAATTCAATCAGAAATAATTGATGAAATTCTCAGAAACTCTCCTGAGAACGTATATACAGACAAAAATTATAGATAAGAGCATTTGAAACGTCATTTTTACCGAATACTTTAAGATATATTCAGTGTTTAACAGAGCCAAACGTTGCAATGATGATCCCATAAGTAAAGAGAGTGCCCAATGCACTTATAAGCATGGATCTATTTATTAAATAAGTTTTCCCCAATGTATATTCAGTTTGTTTGAACTTCCTGCGCACTGCAAGTTTCAACTTTCTATGATGTTGAGGAAACCATCCAGGTAAAGATAAAATGATATCTCTCGCATTTTTGGTGGCTTTGTTCGCAGAACTTGCAGGTAGCATTAACATGAGAAGAAACGTCCAATACAGCAAGCAAGGCACAATAAGATATATGTAAGCTAAAATATCATCCGTTGGTATGAATACGATAGCGTAACTGGACCAGAAGAGACCAGCCATGTTTCCCAACACGTGGATAAACACAGGATAAGATAGAAAGTCATCCATGTAAGTCAAAGTATCGGTAAGTTCGTGATAGACGTGTAGTATGGAATGATAATCTTCCTTCGCAATTAATCCTTTCGATTTTGATATAAATTCAGAGAAGAGTAAACTCATGTAGTAGCTTACAAAGCAGTAATAACAGCTGAAAGCAGAATTGAGACAGCACAGCACAAAAGCAGTCGTGACGTTTTTGATATCTAATGCGATTAAGAAATACCTTTTAAAGTTGTCATCAACTTTGGTTGAATTCCTTACTTGTTGATGCGCTAAGATGGTCAAAGGAGATATATAATAGATCGCACCAAGTGAGAAAACAATAACGTTAATAACGATACAATAGATGTACATTGGGATTATAACATTCTTCCGGCTGCATTTCCAGTGCAGTATTTTAAAGATTCCCGATATTCGATTCAGTAATTGTATGATATGCTGTCTAGATCGGAACAGAGAAACATGTGCTATCATCTGAAGTAAAAAAAGGACAATAATTGAAAATTCTTTTTTAGTTTCGGTCGACAGAAATATGAATGTGGCTTGAACCACTGTGCACAGGAACAGAAGAAAGTTAAAAAGATATTTTGGAGACTTCCAAATCCAGGTGTAGAATTCACAGTTTCGAACTGTTTCAGTAAAAGGCAATGTTTCCATTCCCTGTATGTGCAAATATAGCATAAGCGGAAAAAAAGTTTCTTCCAAATTAAGGATGGATTTTCTCAACAATTTCATTATTTAGGTGGCTTAAGAATACTGCTTTTGATTAATAGTTCATTGTGATATTATGGGTTACGTATTTTGTATTCTTAAGAACTTTTAAATCGAAATTTGAACTTTTTTAAAAAAGATTTAGTAGATATTAATGCGTTAATTGTTTGAATTCGCTAAAAAATGAAAAAAAGAGACTCGAACACAGTTTTGATAAAATCAATGTTGGTGCTCCACATATAAATGAAATGCTAAATTTTTCAAATTGAGTACCTTTTTCTGCCGCACACTTCTTCAAAACACTTGTTCATTTCTGGGGCGTTGTAAAGTTTTTTTTTTAAAAAAAAAATGTCCTGAAAGCTTAGAGAAATCCATCAAACCAAGAGCCAAAAAATAATAGTAGTGGGCATAAATTTTAAATTTTAACTGTAAAATAATTTTCCTTAAAACTTTTTTTTTCATCTCCTAATACATGAAACGAAATTTCCTTTTTAAAAACAACCATTTAAAAATTTAAAACTTCGTGCTAAGCCTAATAAAAGTTAATCTAAGACATCAGTTAATGGAGAATCAGGTAAAACTGAGAGCATTATCCGCGCGAGAATCAGATAAATAATCACTCAAACTACTAGATGTTTCAATATAAAAATATTTTTTTCTGTTATACATTTGGAAAACAAAACAAGAGAGAAGCTAATTTAATGACATTAAGAAGCTCCATTGTGTGTGTGTGTGTTTTTTTTATCTAATTTTTTTAAATACTCTTATTACCAGACTAAAAAAACAACTACTTTCTAATGATGCGGATAATTATACTTACTGGTGATATCTCTGTTGTAATGTAAAGCACAGCATATGTTTAGATACATATGTTGCTATATTTACTATGCTAATAAAACAATTATGCATTCATTACACAATTTTGCTTGTTACATGAATATGTATATGTTTACTTTAACGTATCACGCTATATTGATCCGCATGTTTAATTTAGAAAACATAAAGAATGGAATCAGCCCAAAATTAAAGCATTTCTACATTTTAGTGTTTTGTAATAGGTTTAAACTCACATTTATTGATTAGAATATGGCAAGGGTGGCAAATGACGACCTGCATTGCGGCCCACCAACACGGACATAAAACCAAATTAGAGAAAAAGTTTTCTATATTTGGGAGTCGACATATACACTGATGTTCAGAATTAACAGAATTTGTATATTCTGTCAAATTTCGTGAAATGATTTGAATAATTTTCGGAAATGTAAAAATTCTGCTTCGAAACCAATATACGCATCTTGTGTATCGAATACGTAAGTGTATACATATGTGTGTCAGAGCTAGTCGAGTAACAGGATTTATAAGCTCGCGTGCCAAAATTTGCATTTCGATGTCAGCTCACCTTGCCAAGTTTTTCAATTCCTACTATTAGCTTACTCTCACCTTACATATATCTTGTTCAAATTTTCAATCGTAAATAAAATACTTCCTATTCGTCCATTCAAGTTCAAATACATTTTTTAAACTTGTAGTTGATGACACTTGATGTTAATACAGTATTTTCAAATATCAATTCATTAATTAAATTAAAAAATAAATAAATGGTAACAAACAAACAAAAAATAGTCTAACATCCCATATGGAAAGGAAAATCGCTTTCTGTTTTGTCACTTGATATTGTGATTTTGTTCTATGTATATACATATTTACATTAATTGTAACTATTTAATAAAAAGTAATTAAAACAAAACTTTTATTTGTTGACCTAAGTAGGAAATTACTTAAATTATTTTTAATATTACTTTTTTTTTTTTGCAGCAATCCTTTAAATTAAAACTCTAACAGTAAAAATGAGTCACCACCAATATTTAGATGATGCATTGTGGGTATCCTAGAAGGAGGCCAGTCTCAAATCCAGACGTAGATAATTCAATTTAACACCCAGCGTCATGTTCAACGAATGGAAACAGATTCAGAATACCGGTTCCGTCGAGAGAAAGCCTGGACCAGGTCGCCCAAGAGTCACGATGCCAAAGAATATCGTCATTTGTCCATTACATCGAGGCATAACAAGTGCGGAGGAAAGAACTTGCGACCTTCGGATTCGTAAGCACGTAACATACCGCTGGACCAAAGTGATCAGTTTAGTCCTGAGACTGTTACTGACTTATATAGATGCCACCACCACACGCTTCCCTACCATTGAGTCGGTGGATAGGCGAACGAACGATATAGTTGCTATGGCGAGCGTGTGAGTTGTTGCTGTTGCGTCAAGTGTGTCTGACAGCTTTGATTATTGCGTCATGTGGACCTGACGGCTTTTTGATTGCTTTGGCGGCTGGTAGATGGCGCCACGACAGCTGCGCGAAGAGGTTACGTTTTTCTTTGTTCAGCGTCAAGGTCACCAATGTGGAAATTAGAACTCGCGACCTTCGGATTCGTAAGCACATAGCTTACCGCTGGACCAAAGGGATCGCTTTAGTCCGGAGGTTGTTACTGGCTTATATAGATACCACCGCTACACAGGGATGCTACAGCATCTCAGCTCTCTCTTGTGTTGAATGCGGTCACAGGAATCTGAATTTCAAGAGTGATTGTTTCTAAAAGACTTCATGAGAGGGCTGTGTGTAAGAAGACCTTTTGTTTGCGTCCTTCTCAGTTCTGAGAACAGTAGAGTTCGCTTAAAATGGTGTAGAGATCATAGAGATGGGAGCATAGTCAATTGGCGACCGTTGGCTTCACTGATGAGTCCTGGTTCAACATAACCGGTGATCCTCACCGTACTTTCATATGGAGAGAACCAGGGACCCGCTGCCTGTCCTCCTATGTCCAAGAAATCGAACTTTACTGCAGCGGGAGCTGGATGGTCTGGGCAGGCATCAAGTCGTACGGCCGCATGCCCCTTTGAAACAGGCATTGTGAGGTATAAGTATGAGGTCTTGGAACTTGTGTTCACTTTTTCACAGGTGCAGTTGATCCTCATGTTAATAAATGGAGGACAACGCGAGGTTACAGAGAGCTCATCTGGTTAACGAATTTCTGGAAAGTGAGGATACTCATCGAATGGATTGGCCAGTCAGATCTTCAGAGCTTATCCTTATAGAGCATGCCTGGGATGCTCTGGGAAGGGCAAGGGCTACTCTCAACACCCCCTCCAAGAAACATCCAACACCAGAAAGGGTTGCTGAAGAAATGTGGGATTAACTGTCACAGGAACTCGCAATTTCCCTTATTTTCAGTCTAAAATCTTCGTGGGAACTCTAGATATGAGTAAATGGGAACCATGCCCTTTATTAATCAATTTTTTTATTGGTTCTGGTCTGCAACTGGCTGTTTCATATTTTCCCACTCCGATGAATGTTACGCGCGATCCCGCGTGTGTATTATAACTGTTGAATGATTCTTTTTTTTTTTTTCATTATATCAGCCTATGCACATACCATATTTATTTAAAATGTGTCCAGTAGTTCTAAAGATAATCGACCCCATCAGAAAATTCTGTTAATTTTGAACACCAGTTTATTTGTGAGCAATGTTCTCCTTGCAGGAAGATCAACAAGAGTAAATATAAATGCAAGTTGGGTGACATTAGCTTGCAAGCTGTGATTAGAATTTGAACAAGCCTTCTCAATCCTGATTCGGGAAAAATAGTTGAAAAGTGCGACAAAGTACATTTGTCTCAAATTGATTCTAAAAACTAAATATGCTTGCAGCCATACGTGATACGAAATTGACACAGTAAATAAATTGAATGAAACTGGTATTATTTTATTTAACATATATTTATTGATTTTTATAAATCGTACAATCTATACCTTTTCTGAGATGCAAAGTTAACAAATGAATATAATGATTTTAAAAAGGTGCGACCCTGCGGTATCCTCAGCTTCCACAATGCGGCTCTCAAGCCAAAATAATTTTGCTCATCCCTGGTTATGAATTGAACACTGCTGCTCATCCGATATAGGGGTTAGTGAGGCTGATCGCGGTGCCGCAGGGACTGGGTTCGAATCCCGGGTGAGTGAGTGAATATTAACGTCGCACTGTTCGGCTACACCAGGGCTTTTGGCGACGGACCACGTAATTTTGAACCATTGTCAAATGACGTGGACGACACCTGAGCTGGCACTCCCTCTCCTAACTACCACACCACACCAACGGGAAGACGTTTCAGCTCTCGACAGATTTAACGTGCATCGCTACACTACACGGCGGGTCTTTAGTGGTACTGGGCTCGAACTCACATGACATGCCTGCCATGATCCGATACCTTGACCATTGGGCTACCGCAGCCCTTGTTCGAATCCCAGAGAAAGCACGGATGTATGTAAATGTATAGTGCCTTCGTGGTATGGGAGTACTTTAAATCAGTGATCCGAAACCCCCGGTCGGTGGATCAAATAGTACCGGGTCGCCTAAGGAACATTAAACTATTGCCATTTTATTTTAAGTGGTGCATTTCTCTCAGATTTGCGCAACTTTCCACGAAAATCACTTTATATTCCACGTTAAATCACTTCTATTTTCTTTTGGTGTAATTATATTTTATTCTGAAGGCATATTTAAATGTAACTAAATTAAAATTGTTGAATCAAAACAATCTCTAAAATATAAACAATCAACGTGTCCCACCCTCAGTGGGCCGCGGTAAAATTATCAAACGTTGACCGGTCCGCAGCGATAAAAAGGTTACGGATCACTGCTTTAAATAGCCGCTGAGCTACAAGTCCTCTCGTGAGGTTGATGGAAGGAGAAGAGAGGTGGGAGACTCCTCACCCCCAGGGTGTTCTCTCTCAGAATTGGGGTGGAACCGAGCAAAATCGTACTGTCACCTGCATGGTGCTCAAAGCTACTTCCAACGACAGGCGTATAAATCTAGCCCTTAGCCGCGATGAATTTCGTGGACCTTGATCCGATGTTATTGTCGATCAGGTGGCATAAGTAACAATAACAACAGAATTGAACTCTTACACACAGAGAAAGAATTATCACTTTTCGGAAAAGGGGAAATATATATATTTCTGTTCCTTTGCCAGCCGAAAAAATGCGTGACGAAAATAAGGAAGGGTAGAAGACGCAACGGTAAGTCATAAAATCAATTCTTTATCGGGAACGGATTTCTCGCCGTTTTCGTTTAGCATCTCGAGCAGGGGTGGCTTTAGGGCCGGACAAACCGGACCCCGGTCTGGGGCGGCAAATTTAAAGGGCGGCATTTGGAAAGTATTTTTTTTTATATTATAAAAAATTCTGAAATATTATTGAATATGAATTTGGTATTTCATTTTCTTATTTTGTACTCTGTATGATTAATGTCAGTTTCCTTTTATATTGAAACTTGAAGGATTCAAGACGGAAGTACATGTTAAATCATGAAATTTGATATATTTACACTTCTTTCACTAGTAACTTTTCCCCATCCAGAAGCGGGTCACACCGGACATTTCTTTCACCCATACGATGTCCGATGTCAGCTATCTAAAAGGGGACAAGGGTAATAAGAGTTTTTAGTAGATAGAGAGCCACATGAGATATTTTATTTAGTCTTGAGTGCAGTTACTATAAATTAAAATAAACGCTTGTGAGATCCTCACCATCAGTAGACTCTTTTTCGAAAAAATTGGTAAGCTGAAATGGATTATTTCTTCTCATACATTTTCCTCGTTTGAAATAATAACGGGGTGCTTTATTTTGAATGATTTTGCATTTCTTAAGACTATATATATATATATATATATATATATATATATATATATATATTGTTCGCAAGAATTATCCAAGTTTTATAGATGTGTTTCTATGTGAACAATTTTTCTTTTAAAATTATAATTTTTTGCTTTGGAGTAGAGGCGGCATTTTCCATTTCTGTCCGGGGCGGCAAAACTGCTAGAGCTGGCCCTGTCTCGAGTTACGCATGTTCGGGTAACATTTCAGCGAACTCAACGAAGTCAAAGTGATAACTTCTTTTGGCGCGTTTTGCTGGAGAGTGAAATTGAATGATGCGTTTTAAGAAACCAAGCATTGTTACACTCGGGTTTGTAACGCTCGTAACAATGGATCGGAATTTGGCCGTAACAATGTGTGTGGAAAGTCCTTCAACAAAAAATACTTACAACAATGACAAAATTTGGCGTCGAAAATTGGCTTTCAGCCAAGTTGGAATTTCATGACGTTGCTCTACTGACTGTATTAATTAACTTTCTTTTAAAAATAAATGCTTTTAACATGAGATTAACTTGAAATATATAATATATATTATTAAAATCCTAATCTCTACAATGTTTCATAAATTTCAATGGATTTTCTTGCAATAAAATCCCCCTCCCCCCCAAAAAAATATTTACAACTATTTTTCAAATAGATTGGTTCATTGTATATCTTTCTCAACGCTGCCAAGTTAGACTGACAAGGGGAGGGCACGACTAAGGAAATTCATTTGGGGTCGAGACTTGGTGTAATAGTAGTACTCCTTTAGGGTGTTCAACCCTCAATAAAATTCCGCCGAATGGCCTGTCATTTCGGAGAAATTAGCCTTCGAAATTCATGCTTAGCTTTTATACAATTAAATTTTAATCTCCCCTAGCTACGCAGTGGTTCGATTGGTAAGATATCTGCCATCAATGCCGGGGGATAGAGTTCGAATCTCACTCGATCAACTTCTTTTTCTTTAATTCCACTAATTTTTTTTTTAAATTAAATAAATTTATTTATGAAAGGTTTATTAAATATCAAATCATATTCTATGTAATTATTTTGTATTTTATCAAATAAAAAAATTACTGTAATTATATAAATATTTATATTTATTATGTTTAATAAATATATTTTTAGAGAAAAAAATAATATTTATAATAAAATATATGTGTGTGTGGGAATCCAACCGAAATCTTCCAAAAAAATTGGATTCTTCAGATGGCGGGGTTTTTATGGCGTGGTATCTAGGGGTTTTTAGGGTGTGTTAGTTAATTTCGAAATAAAATAGGCAACATAGTTCAAGAAAGAAACTAGTTGAAAACTAAATAATTTATTAAGAATTATAGGGGAGTATTTACATGGGGAATATTTCAAAAGAATAGGAAAGTTAGATAAGCATATTTCGGAAGAATAGGAAAGTTAGATCACATTATACTTTAAGGGAGGCAATTGAGATTAAATAGAATTCATTATGGTGCTATTAAGACTTACCGCCTGGCACGGACGAATGATAGAACTCGTTATGGTATTATTAAGATTTACCGTCTGGCGCGGACGAAAGTGCGCTGACGCGCGAAACACGACTTCTCTCGACGAATGTTAGTGGGCCTCTGGCGATAAAGGTTCATGTCTGCGTTTTTAAAAAGGACGCTAGATGGCGTTGATGTGGAATACTGTTTTGATTAGAATTGTCGACCTCGGTAAATGATATGATCTAACTTCTTACAAATGGAATATCCTACATATATAATAAATATTAAATGATATTTTATATAAAAATTATTTACAAAAAGTTTTATAATGTGAAATACAATATACTGTAAATAAAATATTATATATAAAATATAATAATTTATAAATATATTATTATTATTATTAAATTAATTATTTTATAATTATATAAAATATTTAATAAGTCCTTTTTAAATAAATTTATCTAATTTTAATAAATTTATTTAAATAATTTTAATTAAAAATTATAAAATATTTTAATTAATATTAATTTATGAATTTTAATTTTAAATAATTTTAAAAAATAATTAATTTTAATTTATAATACTTTAAAAAAAATTTAATGAATATTTAATTTTAATGAATACTAATTTAAAATAATTTTAATGAATAATTAATTTAAGTTAATAATAATTTTGAATAATTTAAATTAATAATTACTTTTAATTAATAATAATTTTAAATAATTTAAATAATAAATAATTTAAATAATAAACTTATTTAATTTTTCACTTTATAAAATACAAAATAATTACATAAAATAACATTTAATACTTAATAAACCTTTCATAAACAAATTTATTTAATTTTAAAGAATAATTAAAGGAATTAAAGAAAAAAGTTGATCGCGTGAGATTCGAACTCCATCCACCGGCATTGAAGGCAGGTGTCTTACCAATCGAGTCATTGCGTCGCTAGAGGAAATTAAAACTTAATTATATAAAAGCTAAGCGTGAATTTCGAAGGCTATTTTCTCCGAATTGACTGGCTATTCGGCGGAATTACATTAAGGGTTGAACACTCTAAGAGAGTACTATTATTGCACCAAGTCTTGACCCCAAATGAATTTCCTTAGTTGTGTCCGCCCTTTGTGAGATGGAATATTGTAAAACTTCTTTAAAAAATTTATAAAATTTCGTAATTTCGAAAATTTTCTATTTTTTTTTTATTTTTTTGCACATAAAATATTTTTAAAAAAGGCACTTTTCCATTTCAAGGAGACATAAAAAGGCAACGAAAAAAAATTGCTAAAATCACCAAATGCCTGTAATAATTAATTGGAATAAACCTACGACAGAATTGATCAGTTTGAGGTTTATGGAGCATGTATGAAAAGAGAACTTTCTGATACATTACAACAGATAGTTTTCTTTACTTTAAAAAAGAGATTTAGAGTGAAAAACTTTAAAAATATAAGAATATGCTGAAAAGTTTTCATCAGATAGTATTATTTAAATTCTGTATACAGTAAGACCCCGCTTAACGCGGGGGATACGTTCCATCAAAGTAGAGCGTAATGCGAAACAGCGCTAAACGAGGCTATCTTAACATGTAAATAATGGGGTTAGGGGAAGATGGATAAAAAATTGGTTAGGTATTAAATTTAATAATTATGTTTTTTTTTAATAAAAATAAAACCAAACATTTATTTCTTACAAAAATAAAAACAATATAAACGAATACATATACAACAATATACATATAAAAACAAATAAAATTCTAAGGCAGTCAGATCATTCAGTCTGTTCTGTGTTTCCAATTTTCTGCCTTTTGTCAAGAAGGCATCTTGTTGAAGTTGCCAAATTCAATGCAGCACTAATTTGAGATTGACGTTCACCAGAATCTAATCTTCTAATCACTTGCATTTTAGTTTCCAGTGAAATGCTTTTTCTGGTTGCTTTCTTTTATTGTTTTTCATTATCACCCATGATAAAAACTAAAGAGCATAATATTTGTCACTGTATTAATCATTATAGTATTATATAAATTTATACTTACAATAATATCAACAAATGATTCAAATGATAAAAATGTGTCCGTACAGCACCGCACCAAACAAGAAACACAACTACACTGTTTCGGATATGTTATGTACATATTTTGAAACCCACAATTTCGGGAAGCCCCTTAACGCTGCGAGCAATTTCGGGGAATCCCCGGGTTGAAATAAAAGAGCGCTAAACCGAAACAGCGCTAAACGAATCAGCGTTAAGCGGGGTCTTACTGTATTTCTTAATACAGTGAATGCAAACAGATGTGTCTAGGTTTCCTCTCCCATATATTATAATAATGAATAAATAATTTTATATGACAGTACCAATAACCCCTTGTTTTTTATTCTCTCACCTAACTAATCCCTGAAATATTACAAAATTTGAAGTTATCACTCCTATCGTATGGTCATAAGCACACACACTGTTTTTTTTTTAATAAAGTAAAGTAAAGTGTATTGTTATAAAGTCAGCTCCACAAGTCGGTGTGTTCAAGAAACAAATAGATTTGTCTCATCATTCATAAGTGTACAATTATTTGCTAATTTTCGAATGGTGGGTGAATGAGAGTTCTGTTAACACCTCGCTGTAAAGCAACACGAGGGCTGCTGGTGATGGACCTCGTAATTTTTAACTACAATCAAGTCACGAAGGCGACACTTGAATCGGCACTCCCTCTCCAAACTACCACACCACGCAAATGGGAGGACTTGGAGCTTGGCAGATTTAAGGTATCCGACTACGTTCGGAACCGGGATTTTGCAAAAGCGTATAAATGGATAATATTTATGATATTTATGGTCACTTAGATTAGAAAATGCATATAAAGTTGTTTTAAGAATAGTATTACAATAAAAAATTATTTAAATACAATATTTTGACAAAAAATCAACATAGAATGACCCATTTTCAAAATATTCTCCTTTTGTGAAAAAGGCTTCTATTATAATAATATTTTGCCTGTCTATAGCTCAGACCTCTGTACAGAGGATCAACTAGAATTTTTGAAATATATTATTTAGAAATGGGTTTATCCATGTTTTACGACAACAGAGGGGAAAAATTTTAAGGAAAAAACACCGACAATCATTTCAATGGGATGTAACTCTGAAAATAATGTGAATTTAAAAAAAAAAAGTCCAGACTCTCTGGAGAAGTCTTTACTTTATATAAGCACACACACACAAAATATTATTATTTTAGAAGCGTTTTTCACAAAAGGAGAACATTTTGAAAAAAAGGTTATTCTAAGTAAATTTTTTGCCAAAATATTGCATCTATAGATAATTTTTTTTGTCACACACACACAAAATGTCCTTAAAACAATTTTATACATGTATTCTAATCTAAATGACATTAAATATCATGAAAATTATCCATTTATACGCTGTTTTAAAATTGTGGTTCCGAACGTAGTCGGATACCTTAACGTGCATCAGACCCCGCTACACATCTCGTCTTCATTGGCACCAGGACTCGAACCCGTAGCACTCCAGCTACGAATTCGTTATTATAACCTCTAAGCTATTGTGGCGTTCTGGATGGAGGAGTTAATTAGTTGAGCGAATTCTCTTGTTTTCTGTCGCCCATCCGGTAGTGTTTAGCGACGTTGACAGCTGTGTTGTAGGGCCTGGATTCGAATCCCGGAGAGGGCATGGGGTTTTGTAAACGTATAGTGCCTTTGCGGCATGGGGTATTCTAAATAGCCATCGAGCCGCAAATCCTCTCGTGAGGTTGGTAGAAGGGGAAGAGAGGCGGTAGCCCTCTGACTCCCCATGGTGTTATCCCTTAAAATTGGCGTGGAAACGAGCCAAATCGTACTGACACTTGTATGGTGCTCCAAGCTACAGCTAACGATAGGCATATATCTGGCCCCTTGCCGCGATGAATTTCGTAGGCCTGGATCTGACATCGTCAGACAGGTGGCATTAGTAACAACAACAACAGCAACATTTGTGTTTTCTAGATAATAAATAAATTAACAAGTAATAAAAAATTTTTTTAATGTCAATTCCTACTTAGAGTTCAACAAAGAAAATTTTTATTTTAGTTACTTTTTATTATAAATAGTTACAATATATGTATTAATGTAAATATATATATACATATGAGACAGAATCACAATATTATGTGACACAAAGCGCGCGATTTTCCTTATAATTTTCCATTTTCCTTTCTATATAGGGTGTTGTGGACTATTATTTTGTTTGTTACTATTTATTCATTAATTAAATTTAATTATTCTAATAAAATAGTGTAGTAAAAAGGAAATCACATTCTCAGAAATTAGACCATCGCAGGAAGGATTCGAACCCACGACCATTGGATTAGAAGTCCAAAACGCTATCGATTGCGCTATAAGGACACAGCGAGCGATTTTCCTTTTTATATATGGTGTTGTACTATTGTTTTGTTTATTACTATTTATTCATTTTTTTAATTTAATTTATGAATTAATATTTGAATAAACTGTACTAACATCAAGTGTCCTCCAAAACAAGTTTAAAAAATTGTATTTGAACTTGAATGGATGAATTGAAAATATTTTATTAACGATTGAAAATTTGAACAAGATATATATATAAGAGAGTGAACTAAAAAAAAAATAGTAGAAATGGAAAAATGGTTAACTCCATACGAAGTGAAAAGTTAAATTATGATACAACTAATGGGCTCAATTCATGTGACGTCATTTAGTCATATGATAATGATAACCACCTGTTTTTAGCCAATCAGTTCAAAAACTCATGTGACGTTATACACACGATAAAAGCAATCATGTGTTTTCCGCTAATCAGTTCACGCGATTCGTTGTGTTGCTAACTTTTGATCTTTTCAGAAACTTTCTTTTAAAAAATACAAATTTGTCAACAACAATGATGCTCATGATAGACAAAATGCATTTTATTTAAAAGTACATGCATAAAATAAAATTTATTTTTAATTTTAAAAACTTTAGAAGAAATTTTTTTTTTCTAAAATTCGAACATTTTTAACCAATTATAAAATTTGAAAAATTTTACCTAAGTTTTACAAGTAGAACAACAAGTACCGTTAGTTTGATGTCTGTTTTGAATTCAATGGAGAATACGTGTTTGTGTCGTTATCATGTGACCGTCATGAATTGAGCCCCCATTGCGTAGATGTCAAACTCTTCTGAGTAACTCTTTCTTGCATATGCCGTTTCCTGCCCACCCCCCTCGTTTTCCTCTAAATTCGGAGTCTTCAGACAGTTTTCTTGGAGCCAAAGTAAAAATTCAAAAAGAAAATTATAAATGTGTATGTAAAATAGTTCGCGTTCACTGTGAAGTTTATATGACCACGACAGTATCAAAAACCTTGGTTCATAAGTCCTATGAGAAGGGGGAGGGACTTTTAAAAAAAATGCGGCGCCCCTTTTAAGTAGTTTCCTGCTACTTTACTTCACATACATAAGTTCTGAAGCCATTACAAGAGATACTCTATGACAGAGATAAGCCTCAATATTAGTGGTAAAAAGCACATTCGAGTTTTATGACATGTTTAAGCGCGAATGAGAGAAAAGATGGGGATAGAATGAGATTCTTAGAAAAACCATTTCAAAAACATCATTCATCATTTGTTTTTTAGATTATGTTGTTAAAGTTGCATAAGTGTGTGTTTTCTTAGCTTGAATGCTCCCTAATCTTTCAAAAGCATTTTCGATTACCATTGAAATTCAAAGAGAAAAAATTTTATTTGCTTCTCATTGAAATAAATTTTTCCTTCGCTTTTATAAATGCCGGAAGCAGCTCACTTAAAGTACGGAATATTAAAAGGAATTTTAGAGCGCATTCATTGACTATTTACTACAGTGGCGTATACAGACTTCTTTTTATGGAGAGGGGGGTTGTACATTCTAAAAAAAAATGCGCAAGCGAAAGGGCCTGGGCGTAATCTGTATGTTAAAAATCTGTTGGTCCAGCCGGGCAGGGGCCGAATCATTGCACAGGTAAATAAATGTCTTGGGCCCGATCAAGCTGCTGTTTTAAGGCTATCTTCGGCTAATGTTAAAGAATAGGGGCCGAATTCGGAATATTTTTTCAGATATAAAAGTACTCAAACATTAATATTACATTCTGGTTTCACTATCCTGTCGAGAATCACTTATTTTATCATACTACTCATTTTTATCCGAGTTTTGACACATTTTTTCTTTTATAAAACGTGTTTTGCAATTTGTTTCCTGTACCGTAATGCTAAATGAGCTATCCCTTCACATATTAAAAGGAAAAACTAATTATTTATGAAATATTTTGAAACTTTAAAAACACTATATTATAAACAAATGCATGAGTTACAATGTCATAAATTGTTATAAAAATTGAGGCATTTTTTCTGTCCGAAAATGTGCTCCGTGTCAAGTTCACGCTCTCGTACATATGGCGAAAACAGCCTTAAGAGATTTGTAAATAGCTTAGTCCTGTTGGACAACTTCATGTGACGACCAAAACAATACGGTTACAAAATTTATTATTGTGTATTAATTTTTTCTTAATAAAAATTTCAGATTATTTTTGTTTTAGTTTTTCCCATTTTTTAGTTTTGTTTTATTTATTGTTTTATATTTTTTGTGTGTGCTTTATTTCTTGCGGGGTAGGGGTAGAAGAAAATGTCAAAGAGATTTAATCCGGCCCTGAGGGTAAAACCCCCAACCCTCATCTTTATGTACGCACTAACTACTATAAAATAAAATGAATCTAATAAGAGTATCAAAGTGGTCGAAATTGAAATAAAAACGTAGTTATATTTATTATGATAATTTTACTTTGTTGTTATTAACAAAATAACAACTTCATAATTGTTCAATATTATTATGCTGTGAAGGGGCTTTATCGGTGTTTCTATTAATAATCCTCTTGGGATATCTTTGGGGCTAGAATGGCAATTCTTTCCAACCAACCCAAGAAGAGAACGCGGTTATTAAGGTTAGGAATTGTATATATTGGAACTTTAGTATTTGCGAAAAGCTCTAGGTGAAGTTCTAGGAGAAGAGTCTAAGAGAATTCTAAGAGTTCTATAAGTCGGTCTAATAGTGCCAGTGAAGTTGATTTCTAAGTGGGTCCGAGACCAGAAGATTATCTCTTAGCCGGATCAAGTTGGATCGAAGAATATATTGACGATATACGGACTGTAGCTGTTCGCCGTGGACTAGCGGTGAGATAATTTAGACTAAGCTTTAAGACTACAGCGGATTCTAGTAAGTTAGGAAATCATCTATAGAAATAGATTCGGTGGTTTATTGCGCTATTTGTTAGAATTACAGTTTGTGTCTCATCACTCCTGATCATAAGCCTCCTAGACTAGTGTTGTTTTGCTAAATATAAATTGAGATAATAATAAACTAATTTTAATTATGGAAGGTGTTAGTGGTCAATCTTTCGTTCCCTCAAACATAGGTCGCGTGGATGATGAAGAGATGATACCCCCAGCCCACGGGGTATCACAATTCTTCTAGCTGTTAGAGAACTTTAAAAAAAATATGTGTTTATTTGTATGCTTTTCTCTTGAGGCATTTTTCTCGCCTCAGTTATTGCATCAATGAAGAAGGTGAGGTATATACAATTGGTGTGAAAAGTTAATGTCGTGTATAAAAGTTGAAATATCTTAAAGAAACTGATAACTTTACACTTTTTGACAGCAAAGTCACAAGACGAAAAGACGCAATGGCTCATTTTTGAGAAGAATTAATATTTCGCTTATAAAATCTTCTCTCTATCGATTTTCCATACAGATCAATGAGCCAACAGACGCTTCTGGTTAGGGCATTTGATAGTCTTGGTTCCTTTATGTTTCACGTTCTACATTCCAATAAAATGGGCTGTTATGTAAATCTCTTCCAGAAAGAGCAACTGAAGAAAAAATAATTGAGCTTATTAATTCTGTAGCTCTAAGACCCCTGTCCACCCCTTTGAATGAAGAAAAAGCAATGGCGGCTTCCAAACGTGGAGATTTCTCCAACGTTCTGGAAAAGCAAGACCTCCAAAAAGCAGTGCCAGTGGCGGAGAGCGGCGACTTTGGTATGGTTGGTGAATATTACAGGAAGTATATATAACATCGTAAAAATTTTATGTCATAAAAATGATGTAGCATGTAACCGAAAAGTCCGTTAACTTTTGAAAATTCAATAATTCATGGAATAATGTAGGTAGAGAGGTAAAAAAGGACTCATATGCTTGAAATGGCATCGGGCTTTATTGAAACCAAAAAAGTGCGAAAAATGGTCAATAGATAGCTCTCTATATAACAAAAGAAATGATTAGCATAAAAATTGATTTTTAGCAATACACAAAGTTCTTTATAATAAACGTTCAACATGTCAGCCATCATACTTAATGAATACCTATAGTTGAGGGAACAATATTGAAAACAGCACTGTACAGCACACCTGTAAAGTTGCCGTCACATGTTGTCTCTTAGCATCCCTAATGAGGTGGCATGATCATGGTAGATGATCAGGTAAGCCCACAAACAATCACACCAATAGAGGTCTGAGGATCTGGAGGGCCAAGCATGATGGAAGTGGTGGCTCAGCAAGCGATTTTCCTCAAACGATGTGCACAAGAGATCTTTCACACCCTCCTTGTGGTGATAGGATTGTAAAGATGTGACGTGCTCATCGCGTTTTCTACTAAAAACTCCTCTTGAGTTCTTTGGGGCCGAAAAAGGCAAATTCTTTCCAACCAAATCCAGATGCGAAACGTGAATATGCAAATTAGAAACCTTTTAAATAGCAGAAGTTTAACGTAAGCAGATGACCTAGTGGGGGAGTGATTATGCTAATCTGGTTTAAGCGCACGAACTGAAGGAAGAGAAGAAAGCCGTCATTGAGTGTGAAGCTATCCGTGACAGAACGATCAAGTCAAGATGGATACAATTCCACGCGAGATAATCAAAAGATATTTAGGATCCGAGAGGATTGCGGTCAAACAAGAGATTAAGGTAGGATAATTCTAGTATCTATTAGTAACTGTGATGTAAACAGAGATAAGGAATGGAAGGGAAAGTTAAATATAGTGGTTAAGATCGCGCTTATTTGGTAATGCGTATTGTGTGTTTTCTCACCTCAGATCTGCTAAGTTATAATAAATATTATCATTATTAGTGTTTAAGTTAAAATCTTAATAAAGATATTTTAAGATCATGGCAAAGCCTGGTTCTTCATTCACTCCCACACCTCTAGGTCACGAAGATAACTTAGGAGTAAGGTACCACCCACGGGCGAATACCTCACAAAGCTGCGGTAACAGAGATTCTCCATTCTGATAGTACAGTTCTACCAACAATGCCTTTTCTGGCAAAGTCATTGGCACAGTTTGGCCAAAATTGGCCCTTGCGCCATTAAATTTCAAAGTCACTCACTCACTCTGACAAAGTCAACATGCTGTAATTGCTCTTTCATCTATTTCCTCTCTGAATAAAGCTCATTTTATGCACGATTTGCATGCGGCAAAGAAGGAAAATGAAATTTTTTAATATCTACTAATCTATTGAGTTTTTTCTTACCTTGTTTTTTTTTTGAGCGATCATAGCCTACATCCCTTCAACCTTTCAATCAAGCAAGTAAGCATGCGGCGTCACTGACATTTTGCTGTTCATCTATGTTGGCCATTTTTGCACTTTTTTTAATTCCTACTATTAGCTCACGATCTCTATTTATTTATTTATCTAGGTGGAATTTTCAATTGTTAATAAAATACATTTTAAAGCACTCCATTGAGATGAAATTTTATATAGATGATTATTTTGGATGACAATACAATATAATTATAATTAATAAAAATTAATTCATTAAAACTCATTATTTAAAGAATTACAAATACAGCTACGTTGGCATCATTTTGGGCGACTTAGCGATCCTTATGGCGACTTGTGTTAAAACTTGAAAAGGTTTTTTTCTCACTTTTTAAAGTATTCAGTTGAACTGAATTTTATATACACGATTGTTTTGGATGACAATGCGATACTTTAATGATAACTAATAAAAGTTAATTACCACTTAATGTTGTGATTCTGTCCTATGTATATACATATTTATATTAATTGTAACTATTTAATAAAAAGTAGCTAAAATAAATTTTTTCTTTGTTGATCTAAGTAGGAATTGACTTAAAATTTTTTTTATATTACTTGTTTTGTTTTGGTTTTAACAAAATCCCAAGTTATTTTAAGCATATGAGTCGATTTTTACCTCTCCACCTACATTATTCCGTGAATTATTGAATTTTCCAATGTTAAAGGATTTTTGGGTCAACGGGTACATTTAATTTATGCAAGTTCTGTCAGTGAAAAGAAAAAAAGGTTGACTTTTCAACAGAAGTGACATAAATAATAAAGTTTTACACAGAAATTAATTTGATGGATTAAGTTCTCTATATAGGAAACACTGTTATCTATTCAAATGTGAAATAATATCCACCCTAGTTCACACTAATATAACGATAAAGCAGAAATTTAAACACATCTTCAGTAATGGTATCAAACTCCTTTGCAGTATATGTATATATATATGCTTTATACAAAAACTATTGTACTGTTTAATTTTCTTCGAAATATTGATGATCGTCAGTAATTTCTTCTTAATTTTTAATGGCACCTGATTTCGATAGAAGTTCACAGAATGCAAGTGCATGAAATAGAATGAGTAATCTTTTACGAGAAATCGTAAACAAAAAAAACATTTAGTAAAAATAAATACTTTTCCCCCTTGGGTATTAAGCCTACCAGACAGAGAAGAGGCTCATAAATTAATAAGGATTACGTAAATAATAAATATTTATTTATTTCGTTCTCTGAAAACGGAATATCAAATGCTAAGCCCAACAACCAAAGCAGTAGAAGAGTAAATAAGAAGAATAGTGGTATTATTTTGTAACAATCGCTACTCTTTTGAGGAGGAAATGGTCTCGATTCAACGCAACGAGTAACAAGTCATTGGCGAGTGAGTGTATGTTTATTAATGTCATGCTATAAATCAACACGAAAGCTATTGGCGACGGATCTCATAATTTTGGACCATATCAAGCGACGTGGATGACACCTGAGCTGGTACCCCCTCTCCAAGCTACCACACCACGCCAACAGGAAGACTTTGAACAACGAAAGATTTAATGTGCCCCAGCCTTTCTATACGGTGGGTCTTCAGGGGCATTATAGGTCTTGAACTAAGGACCTAACCACTAGGCTACCGCAGTCACCAAATTATTGGGGAATGCTTGTTTTTCGTTTAAAAATTGGAGAAAGAGAAAGAGAGACGTATATTTCCAAGAAAACAAAGAATAACATGTAATACCACTACGAAAGAAGGAATAGAATTAATACATACTTTAATTAGAGTAGAAGCAGCCTAGTGGCTGAGTGGTAGTGTATCACGCTTCCACGCCACAGGTCCGGGGTTCAGATACCGGGCTGGGCATGGCCGACTCAGCCTTTCATCCCTTTCAGTGGGTCGATAAACTGAGTACCAAGATTTCTCGGGAACTGAGCACTGGGGGTTTCTGCATCAGACTGACCACATGACCGAAACATCTGCATATGCACCCCAGCTATTAAGATCACGTAAACTGAAATAGGCTCAGGCCTTGACCCTCATGGGCTGTTGTGCCACTGAGTTCAGTTCAGTTCAATTAGAGTAGCAATGCATGAATAGAAGTTATTTGCCGTCCATCAAAAGTACTGGTTAGTGACGCTGACTGCTGCGCCGCAGGGCCAGGGTTCGAATTCCGAGGTGAGTGAGTGAGTGAATTATACGTCGCACGTTCGAGCTACAGCTTTTGGCGACGCAGTCTATTTGAACCATGGTCAAGTGACGTGAAGAGACCCTTGACACCTCCCCTCTACTACCACAATTGAACCAACGGGAGACGTTTCAGCTTACAGATTTAACGTGCAGCTGCTACAGATGGTCTTTAGTGGTACTGGCCCGAACTCAGTACATGCCTGCCATGATCCGATACCTTGACCACTGGCTACCGCCCCGCAGAACCCGGAAGACATGGATTTTTCAATAGTCCAATGCAGTGGAGGCTTCAAATTTGTCGATTTTCAGTCCGTCCGTTGATCTGGGTATGAAGCACGGTAGGAGCCCTGACGAATCCTCAAGGCGTTCCTCATTGGGTAAACCGAGCCAAAGTGTACCAGTTTGACCTATGACTCTCAACCTTGGTTAAAATTACCAAGATATCGCCATTAGCTATTGTGTTGCTTTATAGAGTGACTAGAAACCATCATACGGTGCGTAGCAACGAGAACGGTTTCCAAAGGATTTAGCCTGGTACCGTCGTGGAGTGTCACTGAAGACCACCGTGAGGACTTGAATCTGATCCAACTGTACCTATTTGTAATTTTTGTAATTTTAGTGAGAATGTTAATCCAGGTCTCCTTGTTCAATAGTCCATCGCCATTAGCATTTGTTGCTTTATAGGTCAGACTTACCAAATCAATTTAAAGTTATTGATATCAGAAAGGAATGCATAAATTGGACCTGTTTCAGAACAAAGCTATGAAGTGTTATAAGTGAATTTGATTTCGTAAACAGAATCCGTAAGTTCAAAATCTTTTTAATGAAGCTGTAATTTAAATTTTAGCAGTAGATACGTGAATAAATATATATGACTAATTATTTCCCTTGTAGTCTTACCCTACCTCAGCATAGTACACTCTTAAAGGTTCCAGACTTACCCAATCAATTAATGCAATTATTGATATCACGAAAGGAATGCATTAAATTTGACCTGTTTCAGAATCAATTGAGCTATGAAGTGCCTTCATTGCGTGAATTTTATTTCGTAAACAGAATCCGTAAGTTCATAAATACTTTGAAATGAAGCTAAATAAAAATAAAATTACTAAATTAAATTTGCGTGTGTGTGTGTGTGTGTAGAGGGGAGGGGACCTTAGCAGAATAATTCGAGGAACTGTACCTGAAAGAAAAAAATATATCACTTTTGACAAGAAACTAGGCCCTAAATCAAATAATGAGAAATCGTTTTTGTGGTTGCAACTGCAAACTCGTGGCTGACGTTTTCCAATCGTGAGTTCGAGTCCTGATGTTATTGAAGATGTGCCGTGTAGAAAGGCTAATGCACATTAAATATATCGAGGTTCAGATTCCTTGTATTGGCGTCATATGAAAGTTTGAAAGTCGGTGTTGGCTCACGTATCGTCCTCGTCATTTGAGCGAGGTTAAAAATGGGCTAAATTCATGACTGTCACATGATGAATACAATCACGTGTCCTCCATCGAATTCAAAACAAACTCACATTAGACTTGTACTTGTTGTTCTGCTTGTAAACATAAGATACAATATGAAATAAGTAAGTTGGGTAAAGATGTTCAAAAATTTCAACTTTTCAAAAAGTTTTTCAAAATTAATAAAAATTCATATACTATACAAGAGTATTTTTAAGTTGAGTGCATTTTGTTTACCGATAAACGTTTTTATTTTTGACAAATATGTACTTTTTAAAAGAAAGTTTGCCCAAAATAAAACGTTGGCAACAGTTGATTGTTTCGCTGGAAATACGCGATTGCATATATCCTGTGACTATAACATCCAGGTGCGTAACGTACACACCGGCAACCCCGCATCGCGGAAGGGCCCAAAACCTGTCTTTGCAGGGGGATCCTAATATTCTCCGTTACGCCACTGATAACGTCACATGGATTTATGAACTGATTGGCTGGAAACATGCCATTATCATGTGACAATGACATCACATGAATTTAGCCTTTTTCAGTCAATAGCCAATAGCCAAAATGCGCCGTAAATAAAAAAAATAGTAAAAGCGACATATCGCTTTTAGTTAAACCGAAATTAAGGTATCCGACTACATTCGGAACCGTGATTTTGCAAAAGCGTATAAGTGGATAATATTTATATTTAGTGTCACCTAGATTAGAAAATATATATAAAATTATTTTAAGAATAGTATTACAATAAAAAATTAGTTAAGTACAATATTTTGACAAAAAATGAACATCGAATGACCCATTTTCAAAATATTCTTCTTTGTGAAAAATGCTTCTATTATAATAATATTTTGCCTGTATATAGCTCAGACATCTGTACAGAGGCTCAACTAGAATTTTTTAAATATATAACTTAGAAGTGGGTTTATCCATGTTTTACGACAACAGAGGGGATAAATTTTAAGAAAAACACCGATAATTATTTCAATTGGTTGTAACTCTGAAAATAATGTGAATTTTTCAAAAATCATAGTTGAGCCTCTGTACAGAGGTCTGAGCTTTATACAGGCAAAATATTATTATAATAGAAGCATTTTTCACAAAAGGAGAACATTTTGAAAAGGTTATTCTAAGTTAATTTTTTGCCGAAATAGTGTATTTTAATTTTTTTTTTTTGTCAAAATGTCCTTAAAACAATTTTATAGATGTATTCTAATCTAAGTGACACTAAATATCATGAAAATTATCCATTTATGAGCTTTTTTAAAATCACGGTTCCGAACGTAGTCGGATACCTTAAAGTATTACTTATTGGGATGCAAAGAAAAACCATTCTTTTCATGTATGCGATATAAGTTTAGGGAAGTGTACAATATATAAAATAAACTAAAGTATCAATATACATGTGCCTAAATCGTGTTTATCTAGAAAAAAATTGCTTTTCACGCAGATCTAAAAAACATAATAGTTTAGTAAGAATTGCTGGAAACCTAAAATCTTACAAGACAATTTTGAGATTTTTATATTTTCAAATTGTATATATATATAGATATTAACCTTTCTAAAAATACCTTACAGTAACCTCTACGGTAATTAGAACCCTAAAACCTATTTTTAAATAATCATTGAAATTGGGCCACCCCCATTTAAGTGGCGAAAAATGTATGCAAAGTATTTTGGTTTTGCTTAAACGTTGAATGAATGATGGAAACCACAAAACATTTAATCCAGAATTGCTAAAAAAGTGTTTACATGGAGGTACACAAAATCCTGAAAGTGTAAACAACGTAATATGGTTTTGTGTGCCGAAGAAAATATTTGTATAAATAGAATTATTATCATTGGGTACATATGATGCAATTTCATCATTTAATATGAGAAATGTATCAAAACCAGAAATTTTGAGAAAAGTTAATATTGAACATGGTGATTACATGGTACAGGCAATGGAGCGCCTCGACAAACAGAGGCTGTTAAAGGCTAAATACTCATGTTTACAAAAACAAAGAAAATTAGGAAAGAAAAAAGACTTAAAAGGTAGAGAGAGTATGATGAGAGCTTCAAAAAAATGTAGATCATTTGGAGTATGGGGAGGAATGTTTTAATAAAAAATTAATTATACATTAAAGTGTTCAATTATCTCAAAATGTAAATTTTTGATATTCGATGTACCTTTTCTGAGAAAATAATGCTCACAGGTATGTAAGTTTTTTATGCCGTATTTATAAAGATATCTAATATATACTGAAATGAGTTTTTTTTGTAAAAGACTCAAAAATTTATTTTTTATAGATTTTTTTATGTGAAAAATGGGTCGAATTTCACTATGTTTGATAAAATATTTTATAAATTATGAAAAAATTCAAAATTAGCTAAAAGCTCATTTCAGTATGAGAAAGGTCTACTTTAAATATTTGAAATACTTCAAGCATGTAGTACATGTAACAGATTTTGAGAAAAGGTACATCAAAAACAGCCAATTAAACATTGTATATATATATATATATAGAGAGAGAGAGAGAGAGGGGGTTTCCTACTCGCCTTAAATTCATCTAAAGACAGTGAAAATGAATCATCCCATCTGGGAAGCGTACATCTCACGTTCCCCGCTACTATAACACATGAAAACAGAGTTAGGTCTTGTGTAATTTCAAAACACAGCTGTGATATTTTTACAGGATAATACCAGTACTTCATGTTTTCGTTTATAAAGTTTCAAAGCAGCTGATTCGTTGCAGTTGCGAAACAAAAAACTCGTATTCTTATCCGATCACATTAACCGACCCGTGTTTACCACTTATCATCACTGAGGTGATACTCATTCTCCACTACTTGATGCCAGCGATTACTAATTATAATGCCCACTAAAACATATATTGAATATGAAAAAGAGTTTTACAAAGTATTAGAATTAATGTGGTGTTTGTAAATTAGAAAAAAAAAAAAAACTGTCAAAAAGCTACCAAAAATTTATTCATTGTGTTTAGAAGTTTTGATGGGGAGTCACTTAGCCAATCCGGACGCAGAATCAACAATTAGAAATAAAACTAAATCATACGATTTAGAAATGATACAGAATTCATTTAAATTCAATTAATTCTCCGCCGGATGGGTGGCATAGTAAGTTTATCGCTGACATTCTGCATCAAAGGTTGCGAGTTCGACCCTGGCTCAAGTCGGTGGATTTTTATGATGCAGAAAATCGACAGCGTGCGTGTAATATATTTATGCGGTATGTAAAAGATGCATAGAGCACCTGTTTGGCTTGGGCATTCTCGGCAAAATTAAATTCCTAGAACAAGTTCGCTTATCGGCAGAGCTCAGGTGCCTCCTTCTGGGAAGAAAACTGGGCGTTAAAATTACTTGCGGCAATTGGTATCGCCTATAGAGTGCCGCACTAAAAAGTGACACCAGCTCCTGGGGAATGTACTAGGTCTGCAAATGGTAAAAATACCAATCCGCAGCCCCATTGGATAAAACTAATTAAATTACTTTCTTTACCTTCATTTGAGATAAATTAAAAATGAAAATACCGGACAGTACGAATTAAATGTATAATAATTGGAATCACACACACACACACAAACACAAATCGTGTAGATGTGTTGCTAGGAGCTGGAATGTTTCGTGAATTTTATTGGGGATGAATAAAATTAAAATTAAACTTCTTGGTTAATGTGTTTGTCAAAGCGAATTTTAGATAAGTCATATCTCAGGTACTATTTAAATTTCAAATTCAAAAAAATAAATGAATCTTTCGAATACCAGATGATTTTTTTATAAAAAGGAAAAATGGAAAAGATTTGCTGTTTGAAAACTTTAGGTTATAGAGAGCACATATAATACCTTTTTTGTGCCATGAGAATCCTTCAGCAATTGGCTAAGAAATTAAGAAAAAAAAGACATTTCCCTTTGTTTCTTAAGTTATGTCTAATGATTTCTGTACGGATGGTTAAATTTCTAAGTCATCGAGCATCATTAAATTTTATTAAAAGGAACATTAATTAACAAACTTTCTTCAAAGTAGGTAAATAATTTGAACACAAATGGTTATCATTGAAGTACCAACTGAGTCTCAAAATTTTCCTTTCAAATTAAACATCGTAGTTACTTCCGGGGAAAAATCATGGAATGCTGAACAGTGATTGTGATCCCTTCAATTTCAAGGTCACTGTGAACATCAACTCTAAAGGCTGGGAGAGTCTTCGCCTTTTTCGAGCCACCGTTTGGTCCAATTTTTTCCAAGCAGCTGAGGATAAGGGGTTGCCGTAAACAAAACGACAGGCTCTGAAGTCAGCCGCGCTCTATCACCACATTGAAAAATTACTCGCCGATTTTTCTGCTTCCGAAACGACCATCCAATATTATTTCTTTTAATGGGGACTCTTAGGATTCCATAGGTAGGGAAATTTTTCCACTTCATCTATTAAAGCACTCATCATCATTTCATTCCATTTTAATATGTAAGACATTTCTGATACTACGCTTGACGAAGCCGAGGTTGCCATCTTGTTTATGACGTGATAGACGAAGAACCCTATTGGCTGAAAATTGGAGCAATTTTATTTTCGAACAATTTTTCAGTTCACTAGCAAAACGTTGATCGAATTCGTTGCTATGGCAACTGAGTAAAAATTGCTCGAAATGGTTGGCTAAAAAAAATTGCTCCAAATATATGTACGTGTGATAAGGCCTTAGTGTACCATAACAGGAAGTACTGAGTCAAATTGCATATACTTTTTTTATCCCTTTAATCCACTCAGTAATGTAATTTGCCATATTAAAATATTTATTCAACATATATGATTGCCGAAATGCAAATTGATTCAAATAATTACACCTCATGAGTGTGTGTGTGTTATTCAAGAATGGAACAAACTTCTGAGTGACAGAACATTCCAAATCCTAAGTTGCATTCTTATCAAAAAATTCACCTGCATAATTTTGTTGGTGCTTGTGAGAGAATTTACAGAGCCACCAATTATGTTCAAGCCAAATCTACATCTAATAAACCTGTTAGTCTGCTCACTTGCAGCAAGAGTCACGTGACATCGATTAAGACTATATCCTCAGAATGGAACAGTCTTAGTTTGTGCCAACTTACATAAAGAATAGTGAATACAGTAATAACCCGAACTTACGCAATAGGGGTGGGACAGAGTGACAACAGTGTAAGTCGGGGTATAGTTTCGCATATGAATACATATAAATTATTTTTAGTTTGGGTGGAGACGAAAGAGAATAATAATTTAGAAAAAACATGTTTAATAAAATCTTTTAGATAACACAAATACAAAATTACAAACTGAAGTTATTTTGATGCAGAAGAATTCATAAAATCTAACAAAGTAGTCTGCCGTCTCCAAGATATTTTTTTTTCTCCCGAAAAATATCCTCGTAGCATGCTGTAATGATTTCACACAGCTCTGGGATAAACTATTTATTTCTCAGTAAAAATCATCAAAAAAAAAAAAATTAGGGAAAATTCTTTCACATTCAAAGCAAAAGGTCCACAGTTTGCGATTTCTTTCGACAATGCTCATCTCCTCGCATAAAATAATGCGTACATTCGCCCGCTAGAGAACAGCCTAAAAAGGATGCAAAGGGGTTTATTCAGATTACGGCGACCCTTGAGACAGCGAACCTGAGTGAGTTCGCTGGCTCCAAATTCCGTGCTCTTCGCACTGCCCACCGTTCCAACGCCTTACTTCGGATCAAGTATCGCTTTCTTTTGTTTATCGACTCCAGACCGTTCCCGATTTTCCGTTCAGAGGGGCGCCGTACTTGCGGGCTCGTTTCACTTTTTTTTATCGCTCAAAGGACGTCCAAACGGCTCCCTTCAAAATCCAGCTCTTCCGGACTCTCTCACCCTCCTTATATCCTCCTATCTCCTAATCATCCTTCAGATCTCTTTTTATTTTGCCGCCTCTATCGGTCTCGGCCCCCTTTATCTCTTATCCCCTGCGCCTCAGTCGGGCTCGGCCATTGGGTCTCTCCCAATGGGCGCCGATGGCTGGGCCCATTGTGTTTTCCCCGACACGTCGTCGTCACCGAATCGCGGAAAATGAAACACAATGTTAATCCGACAGCCTGGAAAAGGGTCCGGAAACTTTGACCACCCAGTTGCGAAATTCCTTTTTCCCAACAATTAGGGGAAAAGTCTGAATTTTCGCAACGTCTGTCGGCAAGGGGTCTGTTAGCAAATAGGGAGAAGAGACCGGCTTCGTCACAATGCTAATAATTTTTTTATTCCTTGTTTTGTTGAAAAAAAATACGCTCTTCATTGGAGTCTACATTTTCTAAAATTTGTAACTCTTTTTCAATTAAACCGACCCTTGTGTTAAATTCCCAACCGCCATTCGATTTTCTGATTGATCTAAGTCTAAAAACTCAAGTTCTTCAATGTCTTGCTCTTGCCCATGCATTTCTATGAGCTCATCCATTGTCAACTGCTTATTGTGGGAATACAGCAGTTCTTGAACGTCATCACATTTCTACTTCTAAATTTATTTGAGTGGCAAGATTGACAATTTTTTCAATCACATTACCAATGTCATGAGGCCCTGGTATTGATTCTACATGAGTTTCAATGATTGGGGGGAGGGGGAGGACGAATCGGCGAGATTTGAAAATCCGTACTCCGAATCCGCGTAAGTCGAGGCATTACTGCATACTAAAACCAAAAATTGCAGGAGTGGTTGAACTCCACTATAGCTTTACCTTGCACAAGTCTTTCCCAAGTATCCGACTATGTTCGGAACCGTGATTTTGCAAAAGCGTATAAATGGATAATATTTATGATATTTAGTGTCACTTAGATTAGAAAATGTATATAAAATTGTTTTAAGAATAGTATTACAATAAAAAATTATTTAAGTACAATATTTTGACAAAAAATGAACATCGAATGAACAGTTTTTAAAATATTCTCCTTTTGTGAAAAATGCTTCTATTATAATAATATTTTGCCTGTATATAGCTCAGACCTCTGTACAGAGGCTCAACTAGAATTTTCTAAATATATTACTTAGAAGTGGGTTTATCCATGTTTTACGACAACAGAGGGGAGAAATTTTAAGAAAAAAACGCCGATAATTATTTCAATGGGTTGTAACTCTGAAAATAGTGTGAATTTTTCAAAAATCATACTTGAGCCTCTGTACAGAGGTCTGAGCTGTAGACAGGCAAAATATTATTATAATACAAGCATTTTTCACGAAAGGAGAACATTTTAAATAAAGGTTATTCGAAGTTAATTTTTTGCCGAAATATTGTATTAAAAAAAATTTTTTTTGTCAATATGTCCTTAAAACAGTTTTATAGATGTATTCTAATCTAAGTGAAACTAAATATCCTGAAAATTATCCATTTATGCGCTTTTTTAAAATCCCGGTTCCGAACGTAGTCGAATACCTTAAGACTTTTTTCAGTTATAGAATATTCAAGATACAATAAATGTTTCAGAATTTTCGAAACCCTATTTCACATCAAATCTCAATCTATCTAGTGTATTATCAGAAGGTGAAGATGTAATTGCCCTCTCTACTAATAAGCTGGAAGGGAATGACTTTATTACCTAAAGCACATGCAGGAAATTGTTGTTAGCTGTACTTCTCAACAAAACTCGTGCATTAGAGATGAACTTTTTCCTAATAGAGCCTAAATATAATAATTTTTTCACTTGAATTATTAATACTTATTTTTTGTAAAAAAAATAATCACATAATTAGGAGGAATTAATTCGAACTTAAGCATTTCTTTGTAGTTTCATTACCAATTACAGAAATAGTGCAAAACGTAACGGATCTGTAGGCATTCAAAAATTAATGGACTGTGGAAATGTATTAGTGAAATATATGCTCAATGAGTTTTTTTGCTGCGGACATACCATGTCTGAGAAAAGGCATGTCTATTGCAGTAAAAAGCAAGATTAAATTCTTCTGGATCAAGATAGTTTATCAAGAGTTTTACCACTTCTTATTTTAGTTTTAACCAGTCTCTCAAAATTGTTTTATCTCTCCTAGTAACATGTCAACAAAAATGATATTTCTTTACTATCACAAAAGAGCTCTATATGTTAGTCCCATTGAATGCTATTCGATAAATCTTCTGGAATTTCAGAGGGAAGAAATAGTTCGTCAGGTATTGTGCAATTGTATACAATGCTTCTAAGTTAAATCTATTGATGCTGCTCAAATTTTAGATGATCGACCCTTTGAAAGAAGGTAAATCCAAGTCTGAAAGTCCACCTTTTTTTATACAAGACTTGATCTCAGTTGTTTGTTTTGCGTTACATACCGCAATAAGAGGAAATATATTTATATTATGTTGTGTAAAAAGTTTTTCACCTAAAAAAAATTTTGTAAAATGAAAATGCATACAAAACCAGCAAAGCTAATGAGGATAGTAATCTTTATTCAAATCTATAATTGTCTTTCACCGTTTTGGCAACTTTTCAGTTCCTTTCTGCGAAAAGCCGTGGCGTGCATGAGTCCAGAAAGTGACGGATCACATTTATGACCTCGTCAGTTGAAGGGAAGATTGTGCCATCAAGATACAGATGTGAAAATAGATAGTAATCCGAAGGTGCAATGTCTTGACTGTATGGTGGATTTTACATCAAATTGCATTCCAGGGTGTATAGAATTCATCCGGTCATCGCACTAACGTGTGGCCGGGCATTATCTTGATGAAAGAGAACCGCCTTCCTTCTGAACGCTTTTTTTTTTTCTCGAATGGCATCGCTAACTTTGATTAGCATATTGCTGTATATTGTACTGTGTTGATAGTCTGCCCGCTTTTCAGGTATTCTTTATCGGTAATTCTACGACAATCCCACCAGATACAGAGAACAGCTTTTTGTTAGTTAGCGTTTGTCTTGCAACCGAACCTGCTGTTCCCCGGGTAATAACCACCCTTCTTTATGGCTTGTATTGTTGTAGTACACCCATTTTCATCACAGATCACAGTTCTGTCCAGAATGTTATCTTTCCTTTAATCTCTGAGTAGAGCCAAACAGGCTGCTTTAATCTTGCTCTTGTCTTCAGCAGTCAATTAGTGAGGGCCCCCAGCTGTTTAACTTAAAAGTTAGATTTATGCGTTTAAGGGCATTAACTGTTGCTTTTTAATTCCTACTATTAGCTCACACTCTCTCTATATTTATTTACCTTCGTGGAATTTTTAATCGTTAATAAAATACATTTTAAAGCGCTCCATTGAGCTGAAATTTTATATACATGATTATTTTGGATGACAATACAGTAATTTAATTATAATTAATAAAAATTAATTGATCAAAACTAATTATTCAAATAATTACAAATACAGTCACGTTGGCATCATTTTTGGCGACTTAGCGACCATTATGGCGACTTGTGTCAAAACATGAAAAGGTTTTTCTCACATTTTGAAGCGCTCGTTTGAGCTGCAATTTTCTATACACTATTGTTTTGGGTAAAAATACGATAATTGAACTATAATTAATTAAAATTAATCGATTGAAACTAATTATTTAAAGAATTACTAATACAGCCACGTTGGTTTCATTTTTAGCGACTTGAGTCAAAACTTTAAAATACTTTTTCTCACGTTTTAAACCATTCAGTTGAACTGAAATTTTATATACACGATTGTTTTGGATGACAATACGATACTTTAATGATAATTAATAAAAAGGAATTACCACACTTAATGTTGGGATTCTGTCATATGTATATACATATTAGTTGTAATTATTTAATAAAAAGTAGCTAAAATATAAAATTTTTCTTTGTTGTGTGATCTAAGTAGGAATTGACTTAATTTTTTTAAATATTATTTTGACAAAAATCAAGCTCTAACACAATAGTTCGTGTTGAAACATTTCCGTCTTGATCAATGATTTGCTTTAGCTGGTTACAATCAACCAATGTGTGAAAGTTTAGGTTCCTTCCTGTTTCTTTTATTGTTTCATAAAGAAACAGTAATGTGTGAAATCTAAACTTCCACACATTTTTTGTGGCATTCAGTTGCGTTGAGTTTATTTTTGAACTCATAGTACATATTCATTCTGATCTGTTGAAGTGATAGCTCCATTTTAAACACATTTTTTTGTGCCCAAGATAAATAAAGTTTTGACAAATAAATTACACAGTCGTGTAGTTCCTACTTTCAAATTTAGAATGCATAAACCGTTTGGAGAAAGGTTAACTACCATGGGAATAGACACTGTTGGCGCGGAGGTATCTCCCCTTGGCGCAAAACTACTTACTCAACCCGATTATAGCAAAGTATATATAGAGCCGTTTTCGTATGCATGGTTACTAAAACTTTGCGTTTTTAAATTTATTTTCTGATTTAACGTCGATAGTGCATTGATTGCCACCTTTCTAATGTGACTTCCTGGATTTTTGTTGTTGTGTTTCTGTAAAGTTAATATTAAAAGAATTTTTATGATTATCTCTATTCAGTTTGAGGGGATTCTTAATTCCCATCTTTTTTTGGTACTATCTTTTGAAGCAGTTTCTAAAGTTTTGACAACCCAGTTATTATTTTTCGATTTGCAGACAAATAACTAAATCAGTCAAATGTATTCAGTGCAAAAGAAAATTTGCTTTACTGGTTACAGAATACTCAAAACGCAATACAAAATAACAGGACAAAATTTGACCAGTTATGAGGGCCATCCAGAAAATAAAGACCATTTAGTTACACATAATGAAAAACGCAAAAATTATAGGAATAAAAAAAAAATGTTCTATTATATATATATATACCTGGAACTTCCTTATCTCCAGTATTTAAATTTTTATCGTATGTTTTCATATACTTCAGAATTGAGCTTCTGCTGTCAGTGCATTACGCCATGTGTTCAATGCAAATCGTTATTGAGAGACTACGAACCATCCAAAATAACAGGCGAAGAATTTGGCTTCTCAACAACGGTACTCGTCTTAATATTGCTACTACAACTCAAGAACTGGATCACTTCGAATGGGAAATTTTTGATCATCCACCTTGTAGTCCGAACTTTGCTCCCGGTGATTATCATTGTTTCTTTAACCAAAAGAGTTTCTAAGTGGTAAACGTTTTGGAAGTAGTGAAGAGTCGGAGAATGTAGCGACCATCTGGCTTAATGCTCTGGGGAATTCTGAGGCTCGTGAACAAGTGTGACAAATGGTAGGAGGAATTATGTTGAGAAGTGAAAAAAGCTTCAGGTATTTATTTCTAATTACGATTATATATTTTTCTTTTCTTACAATTTATTTTTCTGGATGATTCTTGTATTATTTAAGTTGAAGGAAAGATTAGAAGTGGGTACCTTCCGATCCGAAAACGAGTATCTTAGCCACCGTGTCAAAACACTCGTCATAGCATGGAGACTATTACTAGTTTGTATAGATACTACCGACTCACACTCCCCTACCAGTAATTTGGCGAATAGTCAAACGAACGATGTCATATTTGTGGTGAGCGTGTGAGCAGTTGCGTCATTTTGAGTGCGAAGGCTTGTGGGTTCTTCATTCGTGCGGGACGGCTTTGTTGGTTGCGTCATTTGTGTGAGACGGCTTGTTGGTTGCGTCATGTGCGTGTCTGCTTGGTTGCATTTGCGGTGGATAGATAGCGCCACAACTGCTGCGGTTCTTTTTGCACGGCCAGGGTCATCACTGAAGGAAGATTAGAACTCAGTACTTTCTTATTCGAAAACTAGTATCTCAGCCACCATGCCAAAACAATCGTCATAGCATGGAGGCTATTACTGGTTTATATAGATACTACGCCACACTACTCTCGTGCTAGTGATTTGGCGAATAGGCGAACGAACGATACCATATTTGTGGCGAGCGTGTGAACAGTTGCGTCATTTTCAGTGCGACGGCATGTGGGTTACGTTATTCGGGCTTGACGGATTGTGGGTTGCGTCATGTGTCTGACGGCTTGGTTGCATTTGAGGTGGATAGATGGTGCCCCGACTGCTGCGGTTCTCTTTGCACGGCCAGGGCCACCAATAAAGGTGGATTAGAACTGGGTACCTTCCGATTCGGAAACGAGTATCTTAGCCACCATGCCAAAACAATCCTCATAGCATGGAGGATATTACTGGTTTATATAGATATCACCACCGCAAAGTCATTTACGCAACAAAGGTTCAAATGGTTCTTTCAGAAGAAAAATGTTACGCTACATATAATGATACTAGCAAAAGATGGAGACACCAATTTGTATTTAAGTGGATTATAGGTTTGTATTTCTGAAACTATTAGTAGGAAAAGGTAAAAATGTTCATGTTGTGGTAGATCGTTCACAACATGAACCTCATAAAACAAGTACATCAAATATTTGTCCATTAAAGATAGTAATCGTAAAAAGTGAGTTAAACATCAATGTATCTAAAAAACTGTTACATCATTTCACTAAATTTGAATGCAAGCATATTGGGAAAGATTTGGTATGTACAATTATAATTTGTAGTGTATTATATATACTGTACTTACTCGAATCTAAGCCGTACTATATGTGCAGTGTTTATGCAACCGAAAATCGGGAATGGCTTAGAATCGAAGGCAAAACATTTGTGGGGTAGGGGAAATTAAGTTTCCACCCCTTTCAAAAGTAAAAACGTTTCCATCCATTCTGGCCACTGGTATCGATGACTTAACCCATTCAGCAGTTTATCTCCAGTATTCAGTCTATCCTAAACATCGTTGCATTCTCATATTTAGAGATTTTTGTTTTGTTTTGTTTATGCGCTCTCTTTCCTTTAGTCACCTAAACATCAAAGATATCGGTAACAGCATCGAGATGAGTTCTCTATGACTTAAGTATGAAAAAGGAAGCAATTTTAAATGCAGAAAAAAACGGAAACAGAGCAGCGGCCACTAAAAATTTGACACGGATGGAACAAGTATACGTCGATGGTGTAAGCAAAATATGATTTTTCTTGTAAATGTACAACAGTCTTTAATAATTCTTTTACATTCTTCTTTAATGCATTTTTTTTAAAAAAAATATTATATCACAAATGTACTGGATGGAACGGGAGAAAACTCCATGTGGGAAAATAGCGACGCCGGCACTAATTTCGAAGTCAGTTGACGAATCATTTTCGAAACGTGATATTGATGGTAAGAGTAATCATGTGTTCATGTATGTATTTGAAAGTTTTCACATTACTTGTAAAATAAATTAATTATTAACTTCTTATTATTTCCCATTAATTTTTTTATTAAATCTCTTAAGTATCGGATATTGATGAAACTTTTACACATTTTTTTCATTTTTCTAAAAGACGTATAGAGAATTAGATGGCTTAGAATAGATGGCGGCTTAGATTCGAGTAAATACGGTATATTATAGTAGTGTAGTATTTTTCTAATATATTGTGTGCGATGAATTCATTGAAATATCATAATACCGGGTGGGCAAAAAGTCCCAATAAACTTTGAAAGTTTATAAAACGCAGAAAATTAAAAAAAAAATAAAAAACGGTTTGCAGGTTTAGCATCAATAAGACACTGGATTTTTTTTTAAGATAAGAAAAAAACCACCTACCGACAGATAGCGCTGGTACAAACGACCGAGTTGGAAATATGTAAATGAGACAGGCGATTACAAATACTGATGCTCTTGATCTAAGTCTTAATTCTCCGTTGCATGCCAACTAAAGGAACAAGGATGCTAAGTGAGAAAGACAAAGCTTTGTTGGGGAAGCTGTTTTTCATGAACAAGGGATCAGCGACTATTGCACTGCGTAAAATGTGAAGACTGAAAAAGGGCCTTCAACAGTGGCACGCATAATAAAGCTTGTTCAGCAATTTGAGGAAACAGGATCGCTCTAGGATCGTTTAAGTTCCGGACGACCAAGCATAAGAATTAGCAAACATTGAAAGTTTACATGGATTCCTCGGTCTCCAGATCTGACTCCAGTAGACTTTTCGCTGTAGGGATATTAAAATTCCCGGGTGTATTAATCCCGTCCATCCAATATATGGGAATTGAAAGATGCAATCCATGAGAGCTGTTATGTATACAGGCGGATATTCTACACTATGCCGTTGCTGGATTTGTGACACGCTTGGAATGTGTCATCCCTTGTGGGGGTGAATATGTGGAACGCATGCTACTGTAATAAATGATTTGGTAACGTTATATCTGTTATTTGCGAGTCTTTTCTTCCACTTACGTACGAAACGCCACCTATCGATTCTTTATTTCTTTTTTTTTTTTTATCTTAAGATATCCGACTACGTTCGGAACCATGATTTTAAAAAGAAGCATAAATGGATAATTTTCATGATATTTAGTGTCACTTAGATTAGAATACATGTATAAAATTGTTTTAAGGACATTTTGACAAAAAAAAAGTTATTTAAATACAATATTTCGGCTAAAAATTAACTTAGAATACCCTTTTTTTCAAAATGTTCACCTTTCGTGAAAAATGCTTCTATTATAATAATATTTTGCCCGTATATAGCTCAGACCTCTGTACAGAGGCTCAACTACGATTTTTGAAAAATTCACATTATTTTCAGAATTACAATCATTTGAAATAATTATCGGCGTTTTTTCTTAAAATTTCTCCCCTCTGTTGTCGTAAAACACGGATAAACCAACTTCTAAGTTATATATTTCAAAAATTCTAGTTGAGTCTCTGTACAGAGGTCTGAGCTATATGCAGGCAAAATATTATTATAATAGAAGCTTTTTTCACAAAAGGAGAACATTTTGAAAAAAGTTTATTCTAAGTTAATTTTTAGCCGAAATATATATATTTTGTACTTAAATAATTTTTATTGTAATACTATTCTTAAAATAGCTTTATATACATTTTCTGATCTAAGCTGACACTAAATATCATAAATATTATCCATTTATACTCTTTTGTAAAATCATGGTTCCGAACGTATTCGGATACCTTAAAAAACATCCCAGAACTTATCGATGCTAAACCTGCAAGCCGTTTTTTATTTTGTTTAATTTTCTGGGTTTTATAAATTTTTTAAAGTTTTTACGGACTTTTTGCCCAACCGGTATTTAGCTAGGGAACGATATCTGCGTTTCCGAACTCATTGTTATATAATTGTCATTCTTTTGAGACTCCATTTAGCTGCGCATGTAAATAATCTAGTATTTGCTCGCTCAGACGAGCAATATCAACCTAAATTAGCCTCTTGGATGCAAACAAACCTCCTTTCTCCCCTTCCTCTATTCCTGGAGTCGCCTCTTTGTGCAGACGGTTGTGGCTCTTCAGACTTTTGTCTATGTATTATACAAGTAATACATATATAAAAAAAAACTTAGATCAACAAAGAAAAAATTTATTTTTAACAACTTTTTATTAAATAATTACAAATAATATAAATATGTATTTACATATGACAGAATCACAACATTAGTGGTAATTCCTTTGTATTAATTATCATTAAAGTATCGTATTAACATCCAAAACAATCATGTATATAAAATTTCAGTTCAAAATGCTTTAAAACGTGAGAAAAAAAGTCTTTTAGAGTTTTGACCCAAGTCGACAAAAATAATACCAACGTGGTTGTATTTGTAATTCTTTGAATAATTAGTTTCAATCAATTAATTTTAATTAATTATAATTCAATTATCGTATTTATACCCAAAACAATAGTGTATAGAAAATTGCAGCTTAAATGAGCGCTTTAAAATAAAGAACAAAGATAAATAAATAAATTGTACAGAGAGTGTGAGCTAATAGTAGGAATTGAATAAGATCGAAATTTACAGGTGCGCGTTATACACCGGGTATGAAAATGAGAGCTTTAAAAATATTAAAAAAAGAGAAGAGCATAAAAAAATTAGGATTCTACTACTGGCGTAGCTAGTCTCGAGTAGGCCCTGTATCGAAATTTCTTAGGGGCTCTTTTAGGGGCCCCTGAACATTCTACAATTTTTTGCTTACATATGTTGGGGTCTCTGAAGCTTGAATGCCCCTTATCCTGATACTGTGGTAGCTACACTCCTGGCTTCTAGATATATCGAAATAGTTTATTTAAAAGAAATGACATTCTTTATGAACTTAAAGGGCTTCTGAACTTCTTAAAGGACGTAGCTACCGCCATATCAGCCGTATCAATGATACGGGGCTCCCAAGCTATAAGGGCCTCAACATGAGTAACTATAACACCACTAACAGGGCTTTCATTTCTAACAAGTAATATAAAAAAAATTTTAAAGTCAATTCCTACTTTGAATGGATGAATAGAATATATTTTATTACTGATTGAAAATTTGAATAAGATATATATATATATATATATATATATATATATATATATATATATATATATATATATATATATATATATATATATATATATATATATATATATATATATATATAGGGAGAGAGTGAACTAATAGTAGAGGAATTGAAAAAAGTATGATTTGTCTACATTGATGTAACAATGCAAACCCGGTTTGGTTAGTTTGGCTGAAAAACAGGTTTTCGACGCCAACTTTTGTCTTTGTTTTAACAGTTACATTGTTACAACAATGGAGACGAATCTAAAATGTCGTCAGAAACCGGTAAAAATGAAACCAACATGGCTGTATCTGTAATTCTTTGAATAATTAGTTTCAGTCAATTAATTTTAATTAATTATAATTTAATTATCGTATTTTTACCCAAAACAATAGTGTATAGAAAATTGCAGCTTAAATGAGCGCTTTAAAATGTGAGAAAAAACCTTTTCAATTTTTGACACAAGTCGCCAAAAGGGTCGCTCAGTAGCCAAAAATGATACCAATGTGACTGTATTTGTAATTCTTTGAATAATTAGTTTTAATCAATTAATTTTTATAAATTATAATTAAATTATTGTATTGCCATCCTAAATAATCATGTATATAAAGTTTCAGCTCGATTGAGAGCTTTAAAATGTATTTTATTAACGATTGAAAATTCCACAAGATAAATAAATATATATAGAGAGAGAGAGTGTGAGCTAATAGTAGGAATTGAAAAAGAGGGCCCGAAGGAGTTTAGATACGGGGCCCATCCAGAATTAGCTACGCCAGTGCTTAAAGGGCTGTAGTTCTAGAAGTATACTATTTCTTCAACATCTTGGAATAATACACCTCGAATTAATGACTTGTAAACATAAGAGTATTGCACACTTGCATTTCAGGTTTCTTCATAAATAAAAGGGGGTGCGCGTTATACGGCGAATATACATTGAAATTAAAAGATGCAGCTTGAAAGTATAGGTGCGAGTTATACGCTGATGCGTACTATACGCTGGATTTTACGGTACTTAGATATTTGACTCATTAAATATTTGCTTCTTTATTACATTTTATTTTTCATTTACAAGGTTTACTGATAATCGATATGAAAATATAATTGGTTCTAAATCGGTAAGTCCAACTTATTGGTAAAATGCCGCTATAGGAAGAGATCCCGTAAAGTAATTTCCAGCAACTTGCATACTTGAGTTTGGGTGCACTTATAATTGTACTGGAGGTGCACTTAAGTCCTCAACAGAAATGACAAAAACGCATTCCATATTTTATAACATGCTTAACAGTGGATAAAAAAGTGCGCTAAAATGACTTTTACGTGCAAAAACAATCAAAGTTTGTGATATGGTCAATCTTTGTCGACCATATCGTGGGTTTTAGCGTAAGTGAAGAGATGAAAATGAAGAGACATTTTAGAATTCTTAATATGACTTTTATTAAGAGTTTAACTTAAATTACTTATATATCGAACAAACTTATATTGTGAGAATAAACCAAAACACGTAGCCGTAGTTAACACAGATCGCGCAATTGGATCACTTATCTAAATAATTATATTATCCGCCTACTCTCATTCCTAATAATATATTCGAATTCGGAAAATAATCTTCCTACCTTGAATTTTCAAGCACCGGTACAATCAACTTCAGATATTCAGTTAGGCTCGAGTACAATGGTATGTACCTTGAATTAATGGCGAGATTTCCGTGATTCTTAGGTAGGATGTCAATTTACGCTTCTACCTTTTACAAACTTAACTTTCTCTAAATTGCCATCGCGCTTACTAAAACTTCTGTCCTTTTAAAGGTTATATTATTTGCATCTATCCTTCGTTTCACTTCTTGGATTTGGGTTGGAAAAGATTTGCCATTAATCTTGGCCGTCAAAGAACACAGAGGTTATGTTAGAGAAAGGACGCGTGAGCCGTCACAAGTTCATTTCAATTATTAGTGTAAACATGAAGTTCCTGAATAAACCATTGAATTTTGTAAGAAGTCTTTTCAGGAAGCTTGAAAGTTTAGTTTGGTTATTCTTGCACTGAACTACAAAAATAAAAATATCGTCGATAATTCGTAGGTTTTGTTGGAATAAAAAATGTTATTTTGTGTAAAATTTTATTTAAATATTATAAAAAATAGTTAAATAGAGCGTGACAGTCCTGATTGCGACCACAAATTGACTATCTTCCTCCCCGGCGGTGACAAGTATACATATAAATCGCTCTTTGATATCGAAGTTGTCTCTGTGTTGCTTACAATTTGGCTCTTCCCTCCTGAAAATGTGCCAACTCCGGCCTTATTCTGATTTGAGTATTGAAATTCCTCCTTAGCCTGTTCTTTATAATAAACTAGCTGGTATACCCGTTCTTCGCACGGGTGAATTGAAAAAATAAACAATACAGATGGAAGAATAAAGAAGTTTTTAATGAGTTAATTTTACATGAATTGCAAATTAAACAAAAAAAGCATTTTGCATATCTCTCAGTTGAACAAAAAACCCATATTTGTTAAATTTTAAGTCTGTAGATCTAATAAATGATGAAAAGGGGATTTTTTTTTTATTTATAACGCCCCGTAACTCTCTTGTGGGTCAATTTTTGAAAACACCTTCCTAAGCTGTTCACTGCTCAGAAAAAGTGACACATTGTTGCACATTTTGTGTAACGAACGTTTAAAATAGTGTAAATAGTTTATATCTGGATGTGTAATACGTTAATATTACTTTCTGTTGTATTTATTTATGCTAAATTTGTAGTATTCGCAAGTAATGCCGTTCCTTACATTATAATGGCGATTCAATAGAAATATAGCAAAATATTGGCGATAGAGCCAAGTTGACATCATTTTCGGCGATCCTGTTGGCAACTTGACGATTAATTGAGTGGAACAGAATTTGATATGCTGTAGCGCCACCTAATGGGGGAGCTGCAACAAAGAGGATAGCACAAAAACCTTCTCCACAAAAAATACATATACATGCCACTTTCCGTATTGATCGGTTGAATGATGTTGGAGTAAAGTGAGGTCATATATACAAACATCCATTTGTATACTCATAGATTACAAAAAAATTTAAAGGAACTTGAAATTTGAAGGGTTCGAGATGGAATTATAGGTTAAATTATGAAATTTAGTATGATTACTCATCGTTCACTAGTAACTTTCTCTCCATCTTGGAGTGGGGTCACAATGGACATTCCTTTCACCTATACCAGTGTTCCGCAACCCCCGGTCCGTGGATCAAATACTACCGGTCCGCACAAGAAACATTAAATTATTTCTCTTCTATTTACTGCAGCATATTTTTCTTAGGTTTGGGCTACTTTTTATGAAAATCACTTAATATTCCTTGTTAAATCACTTTACATTCATTTTTTGTAGCTATATTTTATTCAGAAGTCACGGTTATATAAATACAATAAAATTAAAATTATTAAATCAAAACAGTCTAAAATATAAACAATCAACATCCTCCCCCTCAGCGGGCCGCGGTAAAATTAACAAACGTTGACCGGTCTGCGGCGATAAAAAGGTTGCGGAACACTGACCTATACAATGTCAGTTTTCAGCTATCCAAAAGAGAACAGAGGTAATTGGAGTTTATTTAGCTAGAGGGCCACATGAGATGTTTTATTTTAGTCACGAGTGTAGTTACTGTAAGTAAAAATAAACGCTTGGGATCTCCACTATCAGAAGACACTTTTTCGAAAAAAACTGCCTCGCTGAAATGAGCGATTCCTTCTCTAACATTTAACTCGTTTCAACTAATAACAGGTAATTATGTCCTTAATTTCAAATGATTTTGTATTTTTTAAGACTGAAAAAATAACATATACAATTGTTATGCTGCCTTTTTGTTCGCAAGAATTATTCAAGTTTTATAGGTGTGTATCTATGTGAATAACTAATCTTTTTAAATTTTTATTTTTTGCTTTGGAGAGAGGGACGGTATTTTCCATTTTTGTCCAGCTTGCAAAACTACTAGAGCCAGTCCTGCAGTCCACAATTTTCATTGGCTCCCGACAGTAATTCTAATGTAGTATAAATTGTTGTTTTACTAGTAAGGCTCATTTTTTCTCTCTCTTAATTCAAATTTTCTCTCTAATTAAACTTTCTTCCCTATTGTGGTGGAAAAAATATTTATTTTCTTGTTCTTGCATATCACCCACATAGCTGCCTTAATCACGAAGTCAACTTCTGGTTAAATGCTTGATCGACCAACCACACACCAGAAGAGCCTCATTGTATACCTACTGATAGTGCCATGAACCTCGTGACGATCACTTTATCGACAATCAACCTTCTGAAAGCATTGAAAAATATCACGTATTTGTCGTGCAGATAGCAATTCATGAATTTTGTTTATCATTTGAGATGTTTGCTCATTTTTCTTTTATACACGGTCTGTTTCTTATCTTACAAAACTATCCAATTTTTTCATTTGCAAAATTTTAGAGGAAAAAAAATATATTGTAGAAAAAAAAAAAACGTGGTCTCTATTTAAACAGTTGTGTGCAGTTTCAAAAAGCTGCTTTTTTTGTTTTGTTCTGATTTCCAAACTTTTTTACTCTGGAAACATGGACGCTACGTTTCTATTCACTAGCTAAGCGAGTAACAAATATAAAAATTAATTAAGTAAGGTATCCGACTACGCGTTCGAAACCGTGATTTTAAAAAAGCGCATAAATGGATAATTTTTATAATATTTAGTGTCACTTAGACTAGAATACATGCATAAAATTGTTTTAAGGACATTATGACAAAAAAAAAATTATTTAAATACAATATTTTGGCAAAAGAATAACTTAGAATAACCTTTTTTTCAAATGTTCTCCTTTTGTAAAAAATGCTTCTATTGTATTAATATTTTGCCTGTATTCAGTTCAACTAGAATTTTTGAAATGCATAACTTGGAAGTCGGTTTATCCATGTTTTACGAAAACAGAAGGGAGAAATTTTAAGAAAATAGGCCGATAATTATTTCAAATGGTTGTAACTTTGAAAATAATTTGAATTTTTCAAAAATCATAGCTGAGCCTCTGTACAGAAGTCTGAGCTATATACAGGCAAAATATTAATACAATAGAAGCACTTTTTTTTACAAAAAGCAGAACATTTGGAAAAAAAGGTTATTTAATTTTTCGCCAAAATATTGAATTTAAATAATTTTTTTTGTCGTAATGTCCTTAAAACAATTTTATACGTGTATTCTAATCTAAGTGACACTAAATATCATGAAAATAATCCATTTATGCGCTTTTTTAAAATCACGGTTCCGAACGTAGTCTGATACCTTAAGACCCGAATTATTTTTATCTTCATATGTTAAATTCTTCTGGTTATTAATACTATATGGACCCCAATGACATTGGTAAAAATAATAAAAACATTCCCCCCCGAAACATAGACGGTACACGCACGATCGTGAGGGTTAGGTCACCTATGAAATTTTACGAGTTATACACTTTTAGCTCTAAAGCTGAATTCACACCAAGGCGTACAAACGTCGCTAGACGCTTGACACTCGACGTTTGTACGCCTTGGTGTGAATTCAGCTTAAGTTGATTGAAGAGACAATTTAATTCAACTAAAATTGTTACAAATAAGGAAATTATTGATGTATATAATAAACTCTTTTATTAATTCATTATTTATCTACTGTGAAAATCTTTTGTTTTGTTTTTGACAAGTATAAAGAACCATTGTATTTTTCACAACATGTTTTCGAACTGCTTTTGTAGTTTTCAAATCTGCACTTGTGCGAGGCCTTGAAATGCCATCAACACATAAAAAATGGCTGTACGTATAAAGCCTTTTATCCTGGATTGGCCATGATAAAAGCCATGACATGTATAGCAGGTGGATTACAACGCTTCGATCTTTTTTTGCGAGTGGAATTACAACACTGTTATCTCCATTATCAGTTAAAATATTTTTGTTAGTAGGTGGAGAGGCTGATAACGCTTCAACTATCTCTTAAATTTTAAGCGATCCATTTTGATTTTTAGAGGAATTTTATTTGATATTTGCATTTCGTTTGCACAGAAACCAAGAATTTGCAACAGCTAAATCAATGTAATGAATGTGTTCAAGAGACTTTTATGGTAAAGAATGATCCAAAATTGTCCTTCCATTTCAAATATTCCCATGTGTTTCTTCATCGTTCTCATTTGAACTTTATTCTCCTTCCAGTATACGTGATTCATATGTTTTGTTCGCAGCTTTGTCATCATCCAAAAGATCACTATGTCCTGATATAAGTTCAATCTGATTTATTCATCAATTGAAAAAATTCAATGAGAATTTTTCGCCTTTTAGACACCTTATATATATATATATATAAACCACACCATAACTCCCACCGGAAAACCCAGAATTTTTTTTTTTTGGGGGGGAAGAGATATGGATGCAGATATCTGTGGAGAGGATAAAAATGCCATACTCCTCAACAAATGTATGAAAAAGAAAATTAATTTCAAAAAAGAGAGAGAGAAAAAAAAAAAGGGGCTCATCCATTGCGACCCCCAAGAAAATTTGGTATTAATTATATAACTATGTATTTCATTTTTATGTAGGCTTTCATCAAAATTATTGAAACAGAAAAGAAAACTCGCATGGTAAGTACTTACCTTTACAGCTGCAGTGACTCAAGTAACGCCCAACCCGCACGATTGTGCGGGTAACGAAATCCCGAGTCCTAGAAGCCACATTAATAGAGTATAATTAATATTTTTTTCTGTTTTACAATTATTTAAACATTAATACAAAAATTTGTATCCAAGCAATTAGAAATATATTGATAATTATCTTTTTACGATAGATAAAAAGAAGGCATGTTTTCGTTGTATTTGAAAACAAAGCTAGATTTGATAGCTGAAAGTAAAACATGGACCACAACCATCGCCTGTATATAAAAATTAACACTATGCACTTTCTGCAAATCAGCTCAATCGTTAGATTCGCGATTTTCTTACATAGGACTATTCCAGAAGCAAAAACTTATAAGAATATCTAACCCACACGATCTTGCGGGTTGGGTCTTAAAGAGTTATAAAATGCTTCTATAATAATAATATTTTGCTTATTGTTAGATAAAGTAGACTTTTTTCTCCAGAGAGTCTGAACTAGGATTTTTGAAAAATTTACATTATTTTTAGAATTGAAATAATTATCGGCGTTTTTTTCTTAAAATTTCTCTCCTCTGTTGTAGTAAAATATGGATAAATCCACTTCTAAGTTATATGTGTCAAAGGTTCTAGCTCACCCTCTGTACAGAAGTCTGATCTATTTACAGGCAAAATATTATTATAATAGAAGCATTTTTTATAAAAGGAGAATGTTTTGAAAATTGGTCATTCTATGTTCACTTTGTCTCAAAATATTACACTTAAATAATATTTTATTGTAATGATATTCTTAAAACAATTTTATATACGTTTTCTACTCTAAGTGACACTAAATATCATAAATATTTTCCATTTATACGATTTTGTAAAATCACGGTTCCGAACGTAGTCGGATACCTTAAGTGTAATATGTACTGAAATTGTGTGCAATTATTTTTTGTTTTAAATTTTTTTTACGTACATTTTCATAAGAATCCTCTCCTTTTGCTGTATCGTATCTAGTTGGATTTATTTTTTACTTTAATATAATCAATATTATTTTGCCATCTATACATATAAATAAAAATGAAGTGTCCGTTTGTAATTTGAAATTAACAGCTTTTTACTAAATGCATTTAAAATTATTTACGGTATATGAAAAAATCAATTTTTAAAATTTTTGTCTGTCTTTCTGTCTGTCTGTTTGTTCCGGCTAATCTCTGAAACGGCTGTACCAATTTTGACGAAACTTTCACTGGCAGATAGCTAATGTTATTAGGAGTAATTTAGGCTACTTTTATTTTAGAAAAAATTAGAGTTCCGAGAAAATAAAATTAAAACCAATGAAATAGTGAGCAATATCCGATTGAAACAGGGATTATTTTTATTCAATAGAGATTATTTTTATTCAATAGAGGTTTTTATTCATGGATTATTTTATTCAATAAGGATTATTTTATTTCGCGAGCCTTCTGTCTCAACGATTTCTAGCAGTTATATCAAACTTTTTTGTTTGATTAGGTTGCTGCCACTCGTGACATTTCCCGTTCATGTCCTTTGATCCTAATGGTTTTATTGTCCTTAACTGCATTGTCAAAGGTCATGCGTCCCTTTCACCCCCTTCCTTGCGGGCTTCGTTTGTGTTCGCGTTTCACCCTACTGCTACTTAGACCTATTTTGATCCTAATGATTTTAGTCCTCACCCCATCGACAGTGTCAAAGGTCATGCGACCCTTTCACCCCTTGCTCAACAAAATGCGAAAAAAAAAGCAACATAGATTTACAAAGTAGAAGAATGATATTATACTTATAGCATAGGTATTTCTTTACGTAGAATACATAATTATTAAGCTTTCGTAAGCTCTGCGAAGTGAATAAACACTTTTTTGTTAAAATTCCACGTGGACGAAGTCGCGAGTAACATAAAATAAATGCACCAGAAAGTAATGTTAACGCATTACACATCCAAATACAAATTATTTACACACTATTTTAAGCGTTTATTACAAAAAATTTGTAACAATGTGTTACTTTTGCTGAGCAAGTAGGTGTTTTCAAAATTCGACCCACAAGAAAGTTATATATAATAATAGCGTCACATAAATAATAGTAATAATAATAAAAACAGCTATTATATCTAAAGACTTAAAATTTAGCGAACATGTTTTTTGTTCAGCGAGTTATGCAAAAAGCTTTTTTTTTTGTTTAGTTCACAATTCACGTAAAAGTAAAATTAACTCATAAAAACCTCTTTATCCTTCAGTCTGTATTGTTTAATTTTTAAATTCACCCGTGCGAAGAACGGGTATACCAGCTAGTTGTAAAATATAACCCAAAAGTATTATCTTGCCACGGTACCTGGACAAGACGACTTTCACTACGAAGTAAAATGACAGTTCTGATGAAAATTCGATGAATTTTTAAATTCTTAGAAAGCACTAATAATACTGTTTCCCTTAAAATATAATTCGTATTTTAAATGTTACCGAAGAAATTAAATTAATTTACATTGCTAAGTATGATATCCAATCTATTATATAACGCAACTTGCCCGACTAGATCAGCGGTGATACAAGACAAACAGGGTTCATATTGTAAAATATTTACTTCTATTCAAATTTCTTCGCTTTATTTTGAAACAATTTTTAATTGACTCTTTGAATTATACTGTAATTATAGATGTTGCTTTGGTCGAAAATTTTGTTCCATATTATTGTATTATTTTCTGCTTTAATTCAATAATTCATGTAACACTAACTTATCTAATTACTTATTTTATTTACTGTTATGTAACCTTTTATTGTTACAGTTATGTTGCTTCAGTTCGAATCTTTTGTAAATTTCAAAATAAATATTGTTCAGTTGGAGAAAAGAACTGTTATACAGTGGACCACAAAAGTATTCGTACACTTGCAATTTCCTGTAAAATTTATTGTTTTCGACTAATAAAAATTAATATATCGAAATTGTAATTTTTCTATGATATCTGCAACTTGTTCTTAATAGAAAAACATAGTCAATTTTAAAACGTAGTATAACTATTCTTTTGAAAAGTTAATAATGAAAAACACTAGTAAAAAATTACGCCACAAAACTCTTTGTACATTTACAAAAAAATCTCAACTCAGCTTTAAATATCGTAAGCTATAAATTTCTTAATTCAGTACTTTAAGTAAGATATATTTTAGTCTCCACAATACAACCCTTAAACGTCTTAGTATAGATTTAATCAGTTTTTTGTAATTCTTGCATCGTTGTTTCTCCATTCTTCTATGATTATTATTTTTACTTGACATTCTGTTTTTATATATCATGTTTTCTTTTTTTTTAAATCAAATTCTCACCAAAAATGTTTACTAGGCTTAAATTAAGGTATCCGACTACGTTCGGAACCGTGATTTTGCAAAAGCGTATAAATGGATAATATTTATGATATTTAGTGTCACTTAGATTAGAAAATGGATATAAAATTGTTTTAAGAATAGCATTACAATAAAAAAATGATTTAAGTACACTATTTTGACAAAAATGAACATAGAATGACCCATTTTCAAAATATTCTCCTTTTGTGAAAAATGCTTCTATTACAATAATATTTTGCCTGTATATAGCTCAAACCTCTGTACAGAGGCTCAACTAGAATTTTTGAAATATATAACTTAGAAGTGGGTTTATCCATGTTTTATGACAACAGAGGGAGAAAATTTAAGAAAAAAAACGCCGATAATTATTTCAATGGCTTGTAACTCTGAAAATAATGTGAATTTTTCAAAAATCATAGTTGAGCCTCTGTACAGATGTCTGAGATATATACAGGCAAAATATTATTATAATAGAAGCATTTGTCACAAAAGGAGAATATTTTGAAAAAATGTTATTCTAAGTTAATTTTTTGCCGAAATATTGCATTTAAATAATTTTTCTTTGTCAAAATGTCCTTAAAACAATTTTATACATGTATTTTAATCTAAGTGACGTTAAATATCATGAAAATTATCCATTTATGCGCTTTTTTAAATCTCGGTTCCGAACGTAGTCGGATACCTTTAGTGATTTGGAGGTTTTCAGATTTGAGAATTAAAACCAGTGGCGTATTTTGAAGGTTTGGTGTCATTATTTTAGTAAATGAGGTCTCTCCACTATCCAAATTTGGGGCTAATAATTTAGAATTGTTCTTTAAAATGTTTAAATAGAGCTCATGATTCACAATATCATCAAAAAATATCAAATTACCTAATTTTGAAGCCGATTTACTCCTCCACACAAGAACATCTTCACCTCCATGCTGAAGAATGGAAGTGGAGATGTTTTTGTTTCACATAAATTCTTGGGATTAAGTTCCTCATTTTTTCTTCAACAAACTATTATACACCTTTCGGACCCAAAAATGTTGAATTTTTTATCATCCTAACCAATTTGTTGTCAATGTTGAATTTTCTGAAAATTAATCCCATGAATTTAGTTGGAACAGTGGAGCATGGAGGTGGAGGTGTTCTTGAGTGAGGATGCAAATCGGCTTCAAGATTAGGTTATTTGGTATTTTTTTTATGGCATTGTGGGAATCATGAGTTCTATTTGATATTTTAAAGAACAATTGTAAATTATTAGCCCAAATTTGATAGTGGAGACGACTTCATTTTTTAACAACATAATGACGCCAAACTCACTTTTCTCAAAGTACGCCACTGGTGTCTCTATAACTATCCCTAAATTCTGAAAACAAGCCTATGTTAAGCCTAGTAAACATATTTGGTGAGAATTTGATTTAAAAAAAAAAAAGAAAACATGATATATAAAAACAGAATGTCAAGTAAAAATAATAATCATAGAAGAATGGAGAAACAACGATGCAAGAATTACAAAAAACTGATTAAATCTATACTAAGACGTTTAAGGGTTGTATTGTGGAGACTAAAATATATCTTACTTAAAGTACTGAAATAAAAAATTTATAGCTTACGATATTTAAAGCTGTGTTGAGATTTTTTTGTAAATGTACACAGACTTTTGTGGCGTAATTTTTTACTAGTGTTTTTCATTACTAATTTTTCAAAAGAATAGTTATACTATGTTTTAAAATTGATTATGTTATTCTATTAAGAACAAGTTGCAGATATCATAAAATAATTATAATTCCGATATATTAATTTTTATTAATCGAAAACATTAAATTTTGTATGAAATTGCAAGTATACGAACACTTTTGTGGTCCACTGAACGTAATAATTCTGATTAAACTTACTATATATGTATGTATTTAGTTTTTTGTATATTTTTGTAACATTCATCTGGAGATCTTTTTCCTCATTTGAGTGATTATAAGAATAAAAGGCATCTGTGGAATAAAGTTTGGCTGCTGTTATTCACATTGCTAAACATTATGTCAACTCTATTAATGCTGCTTGCCCAACTAGAGCAGTGGTGACCGAAGAGAAACAGAGCATTTCCTACAGAGCAAATTCTTATAAATAAAACCACTTTACGCATATATTTTAAATGCGAATTTAAAACTTTAAAAAAAAATGTATTTATTTGTATTTCTTAGTCAAATATTTGAATTTAACTTCCATTAAACACAGTTGCTGTAAAGAACATATTAAAGAACAATTATTTTATAAAGAATCAAAAAATGGGAAAAAATAGTGTTCGGTTGCAGAAAAATATTTTATATCTATTCTCAGAAAATAAATGTTTAGACATAGCAAAGCAACAAAAGCAAAGAATTCAAGAGTTTTCATGCGTTCCCCTTGTAAGTGGCTAACATTTCAAATAATTTTACTTATGTTTGTGTATTCATTTTATTCAAGTGACCCATGTTTAACATATCTTTTCCTATCAATAAAATGTTACGTTTTGCCTACATGGATCTAATACACCCAGTTTGGCTTACATTTATTCTAAATTTGTAACAGATATTTTGTGATATAGCTTTATATTTCATTTATTTTTCTTTCTTTCTTTTATTAATAGAGGCTGCAATTTTTATATAACCTTCATAACTCCTCTACATTATTTTTTTATTTTGCTTCCCTTCGCCTCCACTTGGGGCTGCGGTAGCCCAGTGGTCAATGTATCGGATCATGGCTGGCAATGTCAAGAGTTCCAGCCCAGTACCACTAATAGTGGAGTGCCGTAAGGAAAAGGCTTCTCAAAGTTTAAATTTTTCGCGACCCAATATTCAAATCATAATTTTAAACGCCCCCCCTTATACAAAAAAAAAATGTATTGAATTCAATAATACTATACTTTGACGCAAAAATTTCGATATGTTTTTTAACCCTTTTCTAAGGGCCCCGGCGTACATAAACGTCGCGTTCAGCCAAAGCGTTAATTTAACGGGACGTATATATACCTTTTTCGAAGTACGACCCCTTTCTGTACCCCGAAACCATAAAATTATTCCGAAGGCTTTGGGAATGCAAAAAAAAAGATTTTGACAATGTTTGCGAAGGATTCACTTTTTTAAAATTTTATTTGCTTTATTCCTCCCCCCCCAATTTATCACATACGCGCGCCACGAGGGAAAAAGGGTGTCGAATCGCGGAACTTTTTAAACGGCAGTTGGGATTTAAATTTATTATAAAAAAATACAAATTATCAAGAAAAGTTAGTTTTTTTGTTTGCTTATATATGACAATCCCATAGGGGCCCCTGGTGATTCCAAACCCTTTTTCTTAACTTTATTATTGTTTAAAATTAAATTAAAAACATTTGTAAAATTTATACATTTATAAGTGTAATATATCAGTGAAAACGTGTATTTTGTTTTTTATTATGTCAGAATGTATTGTGTTTGTTTACTTTCTGTAAATTAATAATTTTTAAAATAATCTTTTGTTTTCAACTTTTCGATATGCTCGCGCCCCCCTCGTAGTGTTGTCATGCCCCCAAGGGGGCGCGCCCCGCAGTTTGAGAAACGATGCCGCAAGGCATACAAATGGTAAAATCTCGGAACCCAGGGCCAGTAAATGAATTTATATAGCACAAGTGTTTGACTGCACTATTAAAACCTCAAATAAAAAAGTTAAAAAAAAAGTGGCCGATCTCGATTACAATAATTTAGTGAAAAATGAAAGGCGGAAGGGGGAAAAATGTTTACAGTAAAAAATTTAATTTTATATGTAATAAATTATGTTTGCAGAGTAACTTCAATGTTAATTTATTAGATTTTCCCAAAAAATAATGATTTACAAAAAAAAAATTCATCCTTAACTATATAAATCTTTTGACCTCTTACTGAACCAGTTATCGGACAATATTTCGTATTGTTGTTTTTTAAAACATATAATTGTATTATAGATCCAAATTTACTAGAGAATACAATATTATCCTCATAATGGTTCATTAACCTCATTTTCATTGTTTTATCGTCAGGAATATGGTCAATTGTTACAATACTTTTTAATTCTGCCAGTGAAAACTGACAGTCGTCATTTTCTTCAATGTACTTGAAAATTTGCTCCATTGCTGCATCTACTTGTATTATTACTGGATGAATTTTTTTTCTCCCTCTGGGTCTGTTTTAGGGTAGTTCTTATACGCATGTAACAATCCGCGTGATACTTAGCTTCCTGAGCTACTAAATCTAACACGCCTACAACTTTTTTATGAATATTGCGACAATATTCCCTTTTCTCTACACTTATCAAATTTAAAATAGTTTTTCTTGAAATCAGAAGTAGTGACGTAGCTGATTTGTTGTCTTGACGATTTGAACTTTCTTCTTTCCTTCGTTTCATCCGCTTTTTTTTTTCGCATAAAAAGCACTACTTTTCCAATCAAAATCAATTGAAGTAGCCGTTCGATTTTTTTTTTTGGTGGAGAGCATGCTGATGTGGTTTCTTTTTTTTTAAATAAGAATTAATGCATCCTTTATTGATATACTTTTGTCTGCATCCTTTATTGATATACTGAGATAGTCCATCCGCTCTTTCCGCAGAAGTAACATTAAGTGTTGATATTCCTCCAGTGACTTTTATAATATCTCCTAGTTCAGAGCTTAATTCAGAACTACATCCGATTTTATCACAAATGAGGCAATCATTACTTATATTATTACTATTCGATAGTTCACCCATTTTGATACGAGACTGTAACAACAAATATTACTAATATTAATAATTAATCTTTATATCATATAATTAATGATTTATATTATTAAATTTTACTATTACATTCTAACTTTTAACATCGATTTATTATATAATATACGATTGAGTATTCATAATTGTTTTCAAAAGCATGTAATATAAATAAAAAAAAAATACTTACTATTGTGACGTCTTCGATTGGAGCGAACCTCACCCTTCTATTCATGCGAAGTTTTATGGCTCCAAACAGATGTTAGGTGACAAGAGCACGTGGCCATGGGGTCATTGTTTATTGTCTGACCTCGGACAAAAGCCGACATCCAGTCTGGAAGTTACAATATCCAAAGAGAGCCGGTGACAATAGGTTGACATATAGGCGAAGCCTGTATGAAAGAATCCTGTCGCCTCATCCGGTGCCGAGAGAATGGGATTATAAAACCCAGGTGGTGTGATGAATAAGGGTGTTCAGAAGTTAGATGAGAATTATGGTGCCCTTAGTTTCCAGACAGACCAGGAATGTGTTTGTGTTTGCCACACAAACAGTAGACGAATGTGGCCCGGGGACGAGGGCAGACCTTTTTTTTGCCTGCCAATGAGAAAAGACGAGGGGCATGTTGTGGACCCGCCCCTGGTGTTTAAAAGGGGTTGATTTTGAGGAGAGAAGGGGAGCCCTGGATGGAAAACTTAATATCGAACCCTGATGGAGGAGCATGATGAAAAGAGAGAGCCCTGGATGGAGAAAACTCGGGAGCCCTGAAAAGAAAAGGAATTAGCGAGTGCCTTTCGGAAAAAGGATTGAACTCCCGTGAAATAGACTGTCCGTCCGGCTTGGCATATTTATTGGACTTTTTAGTAACCTATGAAGCAAATAAATACTGCTTTAATTTTAAAATGAGGCTGTGACAAATTTTCTTGTTTGCTAACTACTCACGACGTTACACTATCTATGCCAGTGCTTCTCAAACTTTCAATATTGGCGACCCAATATTCAATCATAATTTTCATCGCGCTCCCCTCCATATAATACTAGTGTATTGTGTGTGTGAATTTAATAATAATATACTTTGATGCTACAACTACAATACGACTTAAATCTCTTAAGTGCCCCCCGACGTAAAAACATCTCACTCAGTCAAAGTGTTAATTGCCCCAGACGTATATATAAGTCTTTCCGAAGTACGATCTTTTCTGTGCACTGCTATACGTAAAATTATTTCAAAGGCTTTGGAATGTAATAAAAGGAACTTGACAGTGTTGGCGAAGGATTTACTTATTTCAAAGAATTTGCCTATTTATTCCTCCCCCTCCCCTTTATATCACACACGCGTACCTACGTGGAAACAGCGGCATTGTGGTGAATCGCGTAACTTTTGATAGGCAGTTAAAGGATTAATTATCAAGATAAGTATTAATTTTTCTATATTTTATGTATGACAAGTTCATGGGTCGCTGGTTAATTATTAAAATTTTTCTTATAACTACATAAAACACTAAAAACACATTGTGTAGTGTTGATACATTTATAAGTGTATTATATAAGTGTAAACATCTATTTTATTTTTTATTATGTCAGAATGTATTTTGTTTGCTTACTTTCAGTAAATAAGTAATTTTAAAATAATCTTTTGTTTTCGACTTTCCAAATGCTCGCGCCCCCTCGTAGAGTTGTCACGCCCCCACAGTTTGAGAAACGCTGATCTATGCCACTATTTTCAAAGTTTGTAAAACTCAGTTATGTTCAGTAATAAACTTTTATCACACTCACTGCACAATAATATAAACATTAATTGTAAATAAACAAAATCAGAAATTAATTTTTTTTCGGAGCGAACAACAGCTAGCCACGTGTACTATTCTGTTAGGGCCCGCATTAACAATACCCAACAGCTGCTGTTGTCCCCTCTATTCCCCTCCCCACCCTTCATCGGTATACCTGCAGTCCTTTGAGACCCAAGATCAAGTTTGTAATAGTTCTTCTTTTAAAATATAACTTTAAACTAATATAAATGAAGGAAAACTCCAAAAAATTAATAATTATTTACAATAATAAGTAAAAAAATTGAGATCGCACAAAATATTTTTAAACATTTTTCTATATACTATTTAGAAACACATTTCCAAAGTTTATATAAAGATTCATTGGCTAGAGCCCTGGATTCCGAGGTATAAACCTTACGGCGCCCCACGATAAAGACCCGCCGTGTAGGGGAGCGATGCACGTTAAGTCTATCGAGAGCTCATACGTCCTCCCGTTGGTATGGTGTGGTAGTTAGGAGAGGGGGTGTCAGCTCAGGTGTCGTCCTCGTCACTTGTCCATGGTTCAAAATTACGAGGTTCGTCGCCAAAAGCCCTCTTGCAGCTGAAAAGTGCGACGTTAATATTCACTCACTCACTTCGCCCACTCTGTCCAATATCTTATTGTATAAAAGATGTGAACGTTTTTTTAAATTACATATTTATTTTGTTCTCTTTTCATTATTCTGGTGCCTTTTTTGTGGTAAACAAGATTTACAATACACATTATCATGCTATTGCCAAAGAAATGCTAAGTACGCAGCACAACTTTTTTCACTTTTTTTTAATCTTTTTTTTAACGTCTTTCTTAACACTTTCCTCTTTTAAATGTTTGCAATTGCCAGTTTCTTCTTTATTATTACTACGATACCTTTTTTTTCCGTCCAAATACTTCTGTGAACAACCGTCTGTTGTTTTTTATAGCTCCTTTGTTAAAAAAACGCTTCCTTTGTATAGCTTATTTTGAATGTAAAGAGAGGATTTCTATATATACATGCCTATAAAAATAAACGAATTTATGCACCCAATTCTATTATATTGTTGAATAAGCAAACATACAGACTGACCATCTTCAATTTTCTTTTTTTTCTGGGCTTGTATACGTGGGAGCTAATTTATCAGTAATATATACTCCAACTTAAATTTGTTATAATATAAAAATAATATCCCGCTCTTTTTTTTCTCTCTCTGTCTCATCTGTAACTTTGGCTCCATGGTGCATGGCTGAAAAGCCGGTAATTAATTTATGTTTCCTTTCCAGCACGTACTCATGTGAAACAAGGGTCACTTCCGATTGAAAATCAATTAATGAAGAAAATATACCTGATAATGTAATGATTTAAATTCAGAGAGAATAAATGTTTTTAAAGAGTTTTATTGGTAGCTAATTTTTTATTCACTATTTCATATAAGGATTCATGAATAAATAATATATTTCTAAACATAAAATGCGATTAAACTTGTGAGCGACTTGCACCCGAAGTTGCTCTCTCCCCGTCTTGCCTACCTAAGGATGTGGGAGGAATGAAAGCAGAGCCAGAGACTTCCATAATCACAATTATTTATTTACTCAAACACACTAACCAACAACAAGTTATTCTCTAAGTGAATGTCTAATGAGTAGTACGGAGAAAGCAATGATTATTTAAGCAAATATGAGGGACCAACTTATTTAGCTCAACTTAATCTATCTTTGGCGGCCGCGGTAGCCGAGTGGTATAGGTATCGGACCGTGGCTTGCCTTGTCACGAATTCGAGCCCAGTACCACTAAAGACCCGCCGTGTAGGGCAGCGATGCACGTTAAATCTGTCGAGAGCTGAAACGTCCTCCCGTTGGTGTGGTATGGTAGTTAGGAGAGGGGTTGCCAGCTCAGGTGTCGTCCACGTCACTTGACCATGGTTCAAAATTACGTGGTCCGTCGCCAAAAGCCCTCGTGTAGCTGAACAGTGCGACGTTAATATTCAATCAATCAATCAATAATCTATCGTTTTGATTCCTATCCTCAAATCTACTAATTCAACACAGAGGTGAAACACCACTCTTAATCTGTGTATGCGAAAGTTAACCTTATTCAATCCCACCTGCGTAGTGAATGTAACTGCTTCCTACCTCCTTCTCTAGAATTACCAAAACTCTGACTTTATATAGTCGAACTAATCTGAATATCACGGTTTCTTCTTGAGAAGGATGGCTGTGCATTAAACGAAAATGCTAGCCCAAAGATTCACCAAGAGGATTAGTGAAATGACGCTTATAGATTCGTTACAAACTAATATTTTTGTCTGTCTATCACAAGGTAAAAGTTTGTTAAAACATTCGTAAATGACAAGCAGTAGTTCAGTGATCGGCTAACTTTAGGAGGAAAGAGCCAAATCGCAAGCGAAACCGAATAACTAAGGCAGTGGTTCTCAACATTTTTTTTGTGGCAGTACACTTTAAACAATATCAAAATTTGGCGGTACATTCACAAACAATAATATAAGTTTCAAAGAATTTTACTTGTTTGTAATACACTATGTAAAGTTGCCTAGGGTAATAATTTTCAATGTTAAATAAAATAATAAGAACGACAAGGACAACAAAATGTTTATTGAGTTACTCACACCGTAAAATCCGGCGTATAACGCGCACTTTTAACACAAAAAATAAGATCGAAATTTAAGGGTGCGCGTTATATATACGCGCGCCGGGTATAAAATCAATAACTTTAAAAATAACAAAAAAAGAAATGAGTATAAAAAAAATTTACTTCTATGTGAATCGAAATGCTATTTGTTTTATAAAAAAATGACATTCCTTATAAACTTAAAGGGTTGTAGTTCTAGAAGAGTATACTGTGGCCGCGGTAGCCGAGTGGTATAGGTATCGGATCGTGGCTTGCCTTGTCAAGAGTTCGAGCCCAGTACCACTAAAGACCCGCCGTGTAGGGCAGCGATGCACGTTAAATCTGTCGAGAGCTGAAACGTCCTCCCGTTGGTGTGGTATGGTAGTTAGAGGGGGTTGCCAGCTCAGGTGTCGTCCACGTCACTTGACCATGATTCAAAATTATGTGGTCCGTCGCCAAAAGCCCTCGTATAGCTGAACAGTGTGACGTTAATATTCAATCAATCAAGCAAGCAAGTGTATGAACACTTTTGTGGCCCACAGTACATACCCGAATACGTTCGAAACTGTGATTTTAAAAAAGCGCATAAATCGATAATTTTCATGATATTTAGTGTCCCTTAGATTAGAATACATGTATAAAATAAAAGGACATTTTGACAAAAAAAATTATTTAAATACAATATTTCGGCAAAAAATTAACTTAGAATAACCTTTTTTCAAAATCACCTTTTGTGAAAAATGCTTCTATTATAATAATATTTTGCCTGTCTATAGCTCAGACCTCTGTACAGAGTCTCAAATATGAGTCGCCGAAAGCCCTCGTGTAGATGAACAGTGCGACGTTAATATTCAATCAATCAATCAATCCAGAAGTATACTATTTTTTCACAAAAGTCTGGGATAATATTTCGAGTAAATTACTTCAAAACATAAAAGCATTGTCTACTAACATTTCATATTTCTTCGTAAAAAAGGGATGCACGTTATACGGCGAATATATCTAAAAATTAAAAAATGTAGTTTGAAAGTATAGGTGCGCGCGCACGCGTTATACGACGGGATTTACGGTAATTATAAATTAATTATACGAATATATTTAATGGGAAATTTGAGCTTGAAGCTTTTTTGATAATTTCGTTTATATTGGATCGTAAAAATGATAACGACACTCTTATTTCGTCATCCACAGTTAAAAGTCTCGATCTTTTCTTCATTTTTATTCGTATATTTGATAATACTGAAAATGCGAGTTCACGCAAACATAAGGTTGAAAATTGTAACTATATCTTTTAGACTTTTTTCGCTATTGTGAAAAAAAAAATAGCCTCTATTTTGATACAAAATGAATTACTTAACTCTTTAGAATGTTTTGAAATTAAATCTCAATTATTACAGTTCGAAATTAGTTTTTCCTCTTAAGGTAATCAACTACTTTCGGAACCATGATTTTGCAAAAGCGTATAAATGGATAATATTTATGATATTTTTCGTGTCAGAGTAGAAAATGTATATAAAATTGTTTTAAGAATAGTATTACAATAAAAAAAATGATTTAAGTACACTATTTTGACAAAAAATGAACATAGAATGACCCATTTTCAAAATATTCTCCTTTTCTGAAAAATGCTTCTATTACAATAATATTTAGCCTGTATACAGCTCAGATCTCTGTACAGAGGCTCAACTAGAATTTTTGAAATATATAACTTAGAAGTAGGTTTATCCATGTCTTACGACAACAGAGGGGAGAAATTAAAAAAAAAAAACGCCGATAATTATTTCAATTGGTTGTAACTCTGAAAATAATGTGAATTTTTCAAAAATCATAGTTGAGCTCCGTACAAAAGTCTGAGCTATATACAGGCAAAATAGTATTATATAATAGAAGCTATTTTTTCATTAAAAGGAGAACATTTTGAAAAAAGGTTATTCTAAGTCAATTTTTTGCGGAAATATTGTATTTAAATAATTTTTTTTGTCAAAATGTCCTTATATATATAAAACAATTTTATACATGTATTCGAATCTAAGTGACACTAAATATCACGAAAGTTATCCATTTATGCGCTTTTTTAAAATAACGGTTCCGAACGTAGTCGGATACCTTAATTCAAACTTAATTCATATTTACATGTATCCGTAATCACAAATGGATTACGAACCCAATCAAATTGTTTGATATCGATGAATCCACGAAAGGATAAGAATAATATACCACGAATACCCTTAGTTTTTTCCTATAAAACAGCCGAATGATTCGGTTACAAATTTTTTTCGCAGAGGTATAAATTAATAATTTAAAATAATTTGGCGGCACTCAAAAATGCCGCGGCACTGTGGTTGAGAATCACTGAACTAAGGTATCAAAGAGCCATTTATATGTTTACGCGTGCGTCGGAGAAATGTGTGGATGTGTTGGTGTCTCTGGTAGCTGTCGTAATCAAGACTGTCGTATTCCAATTAATTTTTTTTTGTTATATTATGATAAAGTTTAACACAAAAACATTTTCCATTTTTTTAAAAACTATCCTAAGATATTTTTATCTCTGTGGCTCAATACAAGAACAAGCACTGTGTCAAAATATCACTATTAAATTTCAAGGCTTCATGAAAACATGTCCATACCAAAATATTGTAAAAGTTTTATTCTGGAATTTGTATATTTATACTCATAATTAAAATTCACTTCGATTGTTCTACATATAAATGTTACTCCACTATCTTTTTATTAAGGTATCCGACTACGTTCGGAACCGTGATTTTAAAAAGGCGCATAAATGGATAATTTTCATGATATGTAGTGTCACTTAGATTAGAATACATGTATAAAATTGTTTTAAGGACATTTTGACAAAAAAATTATTTAAATACAATTTTCGGCAAAATAACTTAGAATAACCTTCTTTTAAAATGTTCTCCTTTTGTGAAAAATGCTTCTATTATAATAATATTTTGCCTGTATATAGCTCAGACCTCTGTACAGAGGCTCAACTATGATTTTTGAAAAAATCACATTATTTTCAGAGTTACAACCATTTTAAATAATGATCGGCGTTTTTTTCTTAAAATTTCTCCACTGTGTTATCGTAAAGCATGGATAAGCCTACTTCTAAGTTATATGTTCAAAAATTCTAGTTGAGCCTCTGTACAGAGGTCTGAGCTATATAAATTCAAAATATTATTATAATAGAAGCATTTTTTACAAAAGGAGAATATTTTGAAAATTTGATCATTCTATGTTAATTTTTTGTCAAAATATTATACTTAAATAATTTTTTATTGTAATACTATTCTTAAAACAATTTTATATACATTTTCTACTCTAAGTGACACTCAATATCATAAATATTATCCATTTATACGCTTTTGCAAAATCACGGTTCCGAACGGAGTCAGATACCATAAACCTTATGCATGTCAGAAAATATGAAATGCGTTTTTGTCACTTCTTCTGGAGGTTAATTGTATCTTTTTTCTATTCATTCCCTAACTCATGTATGCAAATAAACATTACTAGAAATCACTTTGTTGATTGTTTTCCCATGGCGGTATTTTTAAAATGAAGTTTGACTTTTTTACTGCTTTACAACTAATTTTCTAATATTTTCACTGATTCTCAATAAACTTAGTTTATGAAAAAGAATTTAACACAGGAGTCTTAAGGCAGTCAATTTTTTCAACGGATACATAAATTAAGAAATTTTCTTCAGTAGATAATTTGGAAGAAAAAGAGAAAAGGGAACAGCAATTTTTAGTAGATATGGCTGTTTTTTGATAATACATATAGGCGGAAAATCCGAAGAGCTGCCACCGTCTATACAACCAGGAACATCTACAGACTTCTTAAGGCCCAAGGCCCCTAAGCAAAAGTATGCTTTGTCCTCCTACACAAATATGGGCCCCACATATGACTCTTAAAAGTAAACAGTACATAATATACGTTGTCAAATACTCGTACAAACAATAACCCGAAACAAATAAATGTGCATGACTTACAATCGCACAAACCGGCGAGACTGACTGCCATCTTTTGACTCAAGGAGTAATGATGGTGTATGGTGGTAGGCCTTGGTCTATACATGGATGATAGTCCTCACGTTGTAGCCAATTGACATATCATTCGAAATTCCCAGTTTTTCGGAGAATACAACCGGAAAAAACATTTGACCATTGAAATTATTCAAATTATTATCTTATTAATGCTGGGTCGAGAACGAGACGAGGCCCCCATTGTGGATGAGAGCCTAGGACCGGGACCAGTTGGCCCATGCCTTAAGGTATCCGACTACGTTCGGGGAACCATGATTTTAAAAAAGCGCATAAATGTATAAATTTCGTGATATTTAGTATCACTTAGATTAGAATACATGTATAAACTGTTTTTTAAAGGGCATTATGAAAAAATTATTTAAATGAATTTTGGCAAAATTAGTTTAATCCTTTTTCCAAATGCCTTTTGTAAAATGCTTCTATTGATTAATATTTTGCCTGTATATAGCTTTTAGACCTCCGTACAGAGGCTCAACTAAGATTTGTGAAAAATTCTAATTATTTTCAGAGTTACAACCATTTGAAATAATTATCGGAGTATTTTCTTAAAATTTCTCCCTTCTGTTTTCGTAAAACATGGATAAACCGACTATGCATTTCAAAATTTAGTTGAGCCCTGTACAGAGGTCGAGCTGAATACAGCAAAATATTTATACATAGAAGCATTTTTACAAAAGGAGAACATTTGAAAAAAAGGTTATTCTAAGTTAGTTTTTTGTCAAAACATTGTATTTAAATAATTTTTTTGTCATAATGTCCTTAAAACAATTGTATACATGTATTCTAATCTAAGTGACAGTAAATATCATAAATATTATCCATTTACGCGCTTTTGCAAAATCACGGTTCCGAACGTAGTCGGATACCTTAAGACGTACCTGTATACAACAAGCCACGGTTGGCCGACCCCTGCAATAAACTTATTAGCTTACTGCTGCATACCGAAAACAGCTAAGAAGTTATGCAACATCTTCAGATAGTCATTTAGCATGATTAAATTAATTTTCTGTAGAAAATAAATAAGACATATTTTATAACCATCTTTATTTTCACAGTTGATATCACTCATAACATATTGAGCAAATAAATTATGACGATAGATTAAAATTAATTAACTTAACTAATATAAAATTGACCTTATTTTGCGTTACTGTGAGGGGCAACCGTAAATCAACAATTTTTTCAGTCAATCAATAATTGTAAAATCAACAATTATTTTGCTAACTCAAGACCTAATATGGTTCAATTAGCAAATGGTAGAGAGTTAGCCCTAATTATTAATAATAAGCATTACTAATTTTAACTAAGTGAAGTCAGACAGACGCACTGGATCTGAATACTTGTAGAACTCTTCACAGTGTTAATATTACTACAAATCTTACACCAAGATACGCAGATATCGTTTTCACAAGTATAATTTAAATTATTGCTTTCTTCTACAAGTTCGCTATCCAAAACTTTGCCGAATTTGTTTAACTTTAGTTTAAATAGTAAAAATAATTTAAGTGCATTACGGTTCCTTCACAAAAAGAGGTTCTCAAAAATCAAACAATTCACCAAAAGGTTTTCTCCTTTGAGGATAGTTAGAAGACGTGATGAGATCCCGATACAAATTTAATTATAAAAGGAATTTTATCATTACAAAACCAAATGCTTTTGTAGAACTAAATAAAAAAATTAAAAACACTTTAAATAATTGATGTTGCAAATTTCATTGAAATCTGAATACTTTTATGTGGTTGATAGTTTTGCAAATGCAGAAAAGATCTACGCAATTAACACGGAGCAGGTTCTTTTGGAGAAAATCATGTTTTTTTCTGTAATTTTTTTTCAGAGTTACAGTAGATTTTAATCCTAACAGGAAATAAAACTGACATACTCGTATAAATCCACAATAACATAGATTCAATATAATCATACAGTAATCTTTTTGGTCGAATGAAACGCAAGGTCGCTGCCAAATGTTTGATTCCTATGTTGCTTCTCTCTGCTCATCCATATATAGAATGAAAAGAATATTCTAAGAGAATCTAAAAAATTTTTAGATAAATAATAATCCTAGAACTTTCTACATTTTTGTAGAAACATGTACTTTTTTCACCACATTTGGAAATGATATTTCGAAATAAAGTTTATATCTTACCAATTCTGTCACTGGACTCATTTATATTATTATTGAAAAGTAATCACCGTTGGCCTACAAATGCTCTTTTCGGTCATAAGCCGTTCCGGCGAAGAAGCAAAGTCCGAAATTTCCGTATCAGTGTTATTTCTAGATGGGGAAGGGGAGGGGATAGGCGTGAGTAGCAAAATCGTAGATCAGAAGTTAAATCTTTGATATTTATAATCTCTTAAGGTATCCAACTACGTACGGAACCGTGATTTTGCAAAAGCGTATAAATGGATAATATTTATGATATTTAGTGTCACTTAGAGTAGAAAATGTATATAAAATTGTTTTAAGAATAGTATTACAATAAAAAATTATTTAAGTACAATATTTCGACAAAAAATGAACATAGAACGACCCATTTTCAAAATATTCTCCTTTAGAGAAAAATACTTCTATTATAATAATATTTTGCCTATATACAGCTCAGATCTCTGTACAGAGGCTCAACTAGAATTTTTGAAATAAATAACTTTGAAGTGGGTTTATCCATGTTTTACGACAACAGAGGGGAGAAATTTTAAGAAAAAAACGCTGATAATTATTTCAATGGGTTGTAACTCTGAAAATAATGTGAATTTTTCGAAACTCATATTTGAGCCTCTGTACAGAGGTCTGAGCTATAGACAGGCAAAATATTATAATAATAGAAGCCTTTTTCACAAAAGGTGATTTTGAAAAAAGGTTATTCTAAGTTAATTTTTTGCCGAAATATTGTATTTAAATAATTTTTACTGTCAAAATGTCCTTTTATTTTAAACATGTATTCTAATCTAAGTGACACTAAATATCATGAAAATTATCGATTTATGCGCTTTTTTAAAATCACGGTTTCGAACGTATTCGGGTATGTACTGTGGGCCACAAAAGTGTTCATATACTTGCTTGCTTGCTTGATTGATGATTGAATATTAACGTCGCACTGTTCAGCTACACGAGGGCTTTTGGCGACGGACCACGTAATTTTGAACCATGGTCAAGTGACGTGGACGACACCTCAGCTGGCACCCCCCTCTCCTAACTACCACACCACACCAACGGGAGGAGTTCATACACTTGCAATTTCTTATAAGATTTAATGTTTTTGACTAATAAAAATTAATATATTGTAATTGTTATTTTTTTATATCTGCAACTCATTCTTAATGGAATGACATATAATTTTTAAAATAGTATAACTATTTTTTTAAAAAAATTTAAATTTTCAAAAAAGCTACTAAAAGATTACGCCAGAAATTCAACTTATTTAAATATTTTATTTTCTTAATTTAGTACTTAGGATATCTTTTTCCACAACATTTTAGCGTCTTTGGGAAAATTTAACAGTTGTTTGTATTTATGTATCGATTTTACTTCTTCTGTGATTTGTTTTACTTACATTTTGTGTTTATTTGTGTTTTCTTTTTACATAAAACTCACCCAAAAATGTTCAACTGGCAAATAAAGGATTGAGGAGGTGTTTCATAATTTGGGACAGTTATAGAACACCAGTGGCGTAAATTGCAAGCGTCGCTTGGGTCATACCCTGTTAAAAATTAAATAGTCTCCCAAAATCCCAAATTTCAGGCGGATAATTTAAAATTTCTCTTTAAAATATTTAAATAGAGCTCATGATTCATAATACCATGAAAAAATACCAAATTACCTAATTCTGAGGCCAATTTACACCCCATGCCAGAACATCTTCACTTCCATGCTTCAGCATGGAAGTGAAGGAGTTCTTGTTCCACATAAATTCATGGGATTAAACTCCTCATTTTTTCATTTACAAGCTATTATAGGCAAATCAGAACCAAAATTGTTGAATTGTCTGCCCTCCCAATCAATTTGCTGTCAATTTTGTATTTTCGGTAACTTAATTCCAAGAATCTAGTTGGATCAATAAAACATGGAGGTAGAAGTGTTCTTGCTTGGGGGAGTAAATCGGCCACAGAATTTGGTAATTTGCTATTTTTGTTGATATTGTGAATCATGAGGTCTATTTAAATATTTTAAAGAGAAATTTTAAATTATCCGCCCAAAATTTGGATTTTTGAAACGGCTTCATTTTTTAACAGGATAATGGCGCCAAGCGCACTGCTCTCAATGTACGCCACTGGTGTCTCTATAACTGTCCCCAAATTATGGAAACACCTCCTAAATCACTTTATTTAGCCCACTTGAACATATTTGGGGAGATTTTGATGTAAAAAAAAAAACGTGACAAATAAACACAAAATGTGAAGTAAAAACTATAATCACAAAAGAATGTGGAAAAACGATGCATAAATTACAAAAAACTTATTAAATCTATACCAAGACGCTTAAAAAATGTTGTGGACACTAAAAGATATCCTACTAAGTACTAAATTAATAAAGAAATACAATATTTAAAGCTATGTTGAGAAACACAACTGTGCAAAAATTGTAAACTAGAGTATGGCCTTTGAATGCTTTTTGATTTAAATTAGTTAATTCTTTAAATAAAACTCAAAATGAGAATTATTCTTTTTCGTAAATTCTATTGTTTTTAATCAGTTACAAAAACAGAGTTATCAGTTAAACATTATATATATAGCAAGCGATTTATATATTCAAATAAATCTAAAATTGTGATTGGATAACTCCAACTGCTAAGGGATTTATAAAAAAATATAAACTTATTAAAAGATATTTTAACATCTTTCATAATCATATAACCACTTTATATTAAAATAATATCTGCTACTATTTTATGATTTATTTTTAAGCAGCAATTAACACAAACTTATCTATTTATTTAATTCATTTCAAACATTTTTGGCAATTTTTTTAACGTATTAGTAGCTATTACGAGAAAAAAATATACAAGAATGATACACAAAAAAATAATATGTATTATCTTCAACTCTTATAATGCATCTTTAAGATGTACTGTATGTTAAAAACAGGTATGAAAAAAAATATAAGACATTTTTCCGAAAAAAAATACAGTTTAATTAATAAGCAAAAACAAATTAACATACTTTGTAAAAGTTTTTAATGATAGAAGGCTAAAAAGATAGCGAATATTTTCCCTTTTTCAATTCCTACTATTAGCTCACTCTCTATAACTTTTTTTTAAAAGTTTCTGTACTTGTTTTGTGACAAATCCTCCAACGGTGGGGTTTTTATGAAATTTTTTTTGTGGGTTCGGGTTTTTGAATGATTTAGATTTCCCCCCCGGTCCTATATCGCAATTAGTTAAAAAGATATTAATTAAAAACATTAAAAATATTCAGCTCAATATTCACCTGCATTGTTGTAACAACGTTATATTGCAAAAAGGACGTAAGTTGGCGTCGAAAATCGATTTTCAGCCAAACTGGTTTTATTGTTACAAAAAAAGAATGAATCTCTTTTTTCATTTTTTAAATTTAAAATCCAAATAATCTTTATATAAGTAATTTTTCTGTGCGGGGTATGAGACTGCCCCCCCAAGCGGCTGGAGATTTGAGACAATTTTTTTTGGGGGGTTTGGGACTGGTGTTTAGTTTTAATTCGGTAATATAGTATAGTTAAAAAAATATTATAAAAAACCCGTTTTTTGCGCCAACTTTTATTTTGCGCTTGTTTTTGTTTGACAAAGTTAAGCAAAAAAACAGTTTTTACCAAAATGGGAAATTTTATGACTCTATTAACTGTATTAATTAACTTTTGTTTAAAAAAAAGCTTTTAACAAAGATTAACTTGAAATATATTGCTAAATTAAATTTTTTTGTTTTAAATTTTTTAATTTAAACCCAAAAAAAGTTAATTTGAAAAAAAAAAAATTGTAAAACTTCAAAAAAATTTAATTTTTTAATTAAAAATTCTCTTTTTTAACATAAAATATTTTTAAAGATGTATTTTTTCCGTCTTGGGGAGCCGTAAAAATGCAACGAAAAAAATATTGGAAAAATCGCCAAATGCCAATGATAATTAATTATGGGAAAGCTACCTTAGAACACACGAGTTTGAGCGCTTATAGCGCATGTACGGAAAAACAACTTACGGAGAGTACGTAAGCAGATAAAAGATTTTTCTGTCAGATAAAAAGATGTTTTCTTTTTGAAAGTTTTTTCTTTTATAATGAGTGTAATTAATGAATTTTCCAATAATTTTCCAAATCCAATTTATTAGTTTGAATTTTAAGAAAGTATTCACATTGTTTCATGTATAAAATAATCAATATACGACCTTGGTTTTTAATAACACATCTCAACTAATAGTTTTCTTTTAGAGAAATAATTTACTGAAAAACCTTAAAATATAGGAAAATGCTGTGACCTGTACTTATATTAAATAGTACTATTTCCTTTTAAATCTTTTTTTATACAAGGAATGTAAACAAATTTTAGGCTCCCCATAGTTCTTTTTTCACAGTTACATATATTTAATCGAAAAATCAAACATCCAGATGAAAACGGTTGTTTCATAGCTAACGGTACACATTTTTTTATTCATTATTTAACGAAAATTGATATAAATTAATATTTTTTTTCAAGAATTAAAGTTATATTGCGTTTTATTCTTTATCACTAAATTATTTATTTAATAATAAATTCATACATTGTCTGTTTTCTTGAGAAGAAAACTTTATTAGCTTTGTAAATTTTTAATCGAAAAAAAAATATTTGAAAAAGAAATACCTTATTCCTCAATGAAAAAGGAGATTTTCATTCTTGGAAAAAACCATACAACGCTGGGCTGAACGGAGGGAAAAGAAACCTGTCTGACAAAGAGAAGTGAAAGAAATTTCTGAAAAGTGGATTTAAATGACATAAATATAGGAAAAACTCACATCGCTCAGTAACACATACACAGAAGTACTGGTGTCCAGAGAGAAAGGTAAAATTTCTATAGGGATAAAATTGTACCCACCGAAAAAGCCCTTGCAACACCGAGCTAAGAGACTAAAAAACATACCCATCCAACTAGACAAAGATGTGGAAGAAACTTCGAAAAAGAGTATTTTAATGACATTAATATAGAAATCGCACCCACACTAGGAAGTGCTGACACTGAAAGGGAAGGGGAATCTTCCAAGGCATAAAACTGTACACTTGAAAAAGCCTGTGCAACGCCGGGCCATCCAGCTAGCTTATTTATATATTTATTTATCTTGTTCACATTTTCAATAGTTAATAAAATACTTTCCATTCATCCCATCAAGTTCAAATATATATTTTTAAACTTGATGTTAATACAGTTTTTCAAATATTAATTAATTAATTAAATTAATTACTGGTTTTTGACGCCAACTTAGATTCGCCTCTATTGTTTTAACAATGTAACTGTGTTAAAACAAAGACAAAAGATGGCGTCGAAAACCTGTTTTTCAGCCAAACTAGCCAAGTGAGTGAGTGAATATTAACGTCGCACTGTTCAGCTACACGAGGGCTTTTGTCGACGGACCACGTAATTTTGAGCCATGATCAAGTGACGTGGATGACACCTGAGCTGGAACCCCCTCTTCTAACTACCACACCACACCAACGGAAGGACGTTTGAGCTCTCGACAGATTTAACGTGCATCGTTCCCCTACACGACGGGTCCTTAGTGGTATTGGGCTCGAACTTGTGACAAGGCCAGCCACGATTCAATACCTTGATCACTCGACTACAGCGGCCCCCAAACTAGCCAAACCGGGTATGCATTGTTACAGTAATGCATACAAATCATGTTCTTTTTTCAATTCCTACTATTAGTTCACTCTCTTTATATGCATATATATATTTATATATATCACATTCATTTCAATCGTTAATAAAATATTTTCTATTCTTCCATTCAAAGTAGGAATTGACTTAAAAAAAATTTTTTTTTTATTACTTGTTCAGAAATGTAACACAAAATAATCGAAATTTTTTTTATAAAAGCAATGTAAATTTCAATAGTGATAAATATTTTTCAAATAAAATTTCATCACATAGTTCATTTTGTGAATAATGTTTTGTGCTAAAAGTGTGCTTTATATTCCAGAATATACGGTATTCCAAAGCGGATGTATACAGAGCTAATATAAAATAAATCAGAATAAATTAATACTATTCAAATTTTTAAGAAATTCATTTAGTTGTTCATTTAGTTTTAGTTAATTTTAGTTTAGTTAAGCTGGAAAAATTGCATAGGAATTCCATATTTCATTTATGTATATGGTCAACCAATTTTGACCATATACAGAATTTTCCACAAAGATAAAAAGTATAATTATTATAGAAGATTATTATGAAATATTTATATCTGATTCTCAAAACTATCAGAAGTTTTTTATTCGACTTTTCCTACAAAGCTTACAGATGCTAAATATTTTTTATTTGAGATGCGCCGTCACATATTGACAAACGCTTTTAACAAAATTGTTATTATTATTATTATTACAAACATTTCCTAAATCTCATTCCAGTTTTACAACGTTCAAAGACGCATAGAAAATATTTCAATGTAATGTAATGCTTGAAATGTTTAATATTTATGTATATTATCTTTTTCTTTTTCAATTCCTACACTGTTAACTCACACTCTCTCTATATTTATTTATTTATTTATCTTGGTGGAATTTTCAATCGTTAATAAAATACACTTTAAAGCGCTCCATTGAGCTGAAATTTTATATACATGATTATTTTGGATGACAATACAATAATTTAATTATAATTAATAAAAATTAATTGATTAAAACTAATTACTTAAAGAATTACAAATACGACCACGTTGGCATCATTTTGAGCGACTTAGCGACCCTTTTGGTGACTTGTGTCAAAACTTGAAAATGTTTTTTTCTCACGTTTTAAAGCAGCCAGTTGAACAGAAATTTTATATACACGATTGTTTTGGATGACAATACGATAATTTAATGATAATTAATAAAAGTTAATTACCACTAAATGTTGGGATTCTGTCCTATGCATATACATATTTATATTAATTGTAACTATTTAATAAAAAGTAGCTAAAATAAAATTTTTCTTTGTTGATCTAAGTAGGAATTGACTTAAAACTTTTTTCTATGTTACTTGTTAATTATTATGTTATGTCTTATTTTGAAATAGATTTCAAATGCATAGTGTGATAATATTTGATTATGTAACCAACTATTTTAAATTACATTTATATCTGAAGACTTGATAAATTTCTCTCTTTTTTTTCGACTATTTAAGGCAGGGGTGTCAAATTCGTGGCCCACAAAGAGCATTTTTGAGGCCCTAACAGTATATCGGCATGCAGAAATATTTTATAAAACATCAAAATTTGTCCCAAAAAAGGAAAGATAGTAGCAGAGAAGAGCTGTCAAGTGTCAGGACCTAAACACTGCATTTTTCTTGCTCTTTTATTTATGTTTATTAACCACCTAAAGTTAAACAATGCTTGTCTGGCCCAAGTTAGCCTTTGAGTTTGACACTCTTGATTTAAACGACACGATTCTCTTTACGCAATTTTTTATTATGCATTTAAATGAAAATGCTTAGATGTATCCTATTAAAATACACATGAAATATACATTTTAGAAGAAAAACAATATTTTTAAACAAACAGGTAATTTAAATTTTTAAAAAATATTCGAATATATTAAATTTTTACTACTTCTACAAACTTTAATTTTTTTCTTAACAATTTTTCCTAACATTCTTAGAAGTGTTTCTTATAAGTTTGTACATGAGATTGTGATGATACGAGATATACTTTTATTTTTGCAAATTTTGTAGTGTTGAACTTTATAAAAAAATAGCCAAAAACAAACAAACAAAAAAAAGACAGCTATATCTAGTTTGGATGATTTTTAAGAAAATAACTATTTACGTATATATCCTTATTCCATACCAGTGGCGCACACAAGGGGGGGGGTCCTGGGGGTCCGGACACCCTCCCCAAAGACCTTGATTTTTTCGATTGATTATAATGCTAAGTATATAGTTCGTAAAATTTAATTAGTATATGTTATTAATGATTAATTTTATTAATTAATGTTAATTATTTATTCAATAATTAGGTTTTTACTGTGTTTTGTTCCTGAAAATCGACAAAATCAAAAGGAGCATGATACAAGAATGGGGAACTTTCGACCCTGGACCCCCTTCAAAAATTCCTGTGTGCGCTACTGTTTCATACACATAACCATCAAACATATTATGTAAAACAACAAGAAAAGTTTCAAAAGTTTATTTTGAATATTAAAAAGAGACTCTTCAAGTTTTTGATTTTCGTGAAAAACATGTAATATATAAAAAAAAATTTACATAAGTCAATTTCTAATTAGGTCAACTAAGAAAAGTTTTATTTTACTTACTTTTTATTAATTACAATTAATATAAATATATATATAAATATTGATACACAATATTAAGTGGAAAAACAGAAAGCGAATTTCCTTCAAATTTTTCATTTTTCTTTCTGTATAAGGTGTTAGTCTATTATTTTTGTTTGTTACTATTTATTCGCTTTCTATTTTTTTTCTCGTTTCTAATTTATGAAGCTGATATGAGGGTCTATAATTTCTCATTCTATCCAACTCTTGTAATGCTTCATTATTACAAGAAACCTTTCCAGTGAGTTTCGAGCAGTCCAGTTCTTGAATTTATAGTTCTTCGAAAGATTTCACACGACTGAAGACGACATATGCTTGACCTGCTGCAAAGAGTTTTCGTCCGAGTTATATTATTGCATAATCTACAGTGCTACCTTGCATTTTATATATTGTTGATGCCCATGATATTAATTGTAGCATTTTTCATTCAGCAGAACAGTAGCTGCGTTTGGCCGGGAATTGCACTGGTAGTGGCTCGATTCTATGAACACTATTATTGCCAAAGTTCCCTGTGATTGGTGGAATGTCTTGTTCATACATTTGCACGCGGCGGAAAGATATATATATATATATTAAATAATATGCAATAATAATAATATTCAATTCAAGTGAATCAGGAGTGAAGAGACATACCATTCGTATTACCAAATAATCGCGTAACCGACCACTGTATCTAACTCTACCGACTATTTCCAACCTCAGTAACTACACAGTTCTTAATAACTTAATTTAACTGTCTTACCGCGCGCTATATCTCGGGTAAGCAGCAATTCGCTTGATTCTAATTGACGTGGCTTTTATCCTTATGGAATGGAATCCACCTTTAGCTTGATCGCACAGGTACGAATAGATTAAATCTTGAACTCGGGATTTCCTCTCACTTTAATTTAGGCGTTTAAATACATAGACCTCGTATATTTACTTCTCATAGTCCCCTAGCGTACGCTAAACTTCTACTATTTATGATTCCTAATTTGAATATATTCACGCTTCTCTTCTCGAGTTGGCTGGAAAGAATTGCCATTCTGGCCCAAAAACCCTAGAGGACAATTAGTTGAAATCGCGATGATCCCGTCACAATATATATATGAAGATGTTTTAGGATTTATTAGTCTTCTTTTTAATAATATACAGTCGGGCCTCTTTATAACGAAATCGCTGAATCCCGGTAAAAAGTTCGATATATGGAAAATTCGTTATATAGAGGTTCATCTTTTAATATACTTTATAAACCACACAAAACAAATTTTAAATTCATAAACACTATACACTATATATTAAAAACCTTTCACATCTTTCTTAAAATTAATATATGTTTATTCTATGTATCTTACCCATCAAAAAAGAAAGAAAGAAAGAAAAACTGCAAGGAAAACAATAAAAAAAGATTGTCGTAGAATTCACTGTATTTTCAATCCTAAGAAAATAATTTTATACTAAAATTAATGAATTTTAAGAACATTTTATATAACTTAAAGCATACAAGTAATATTTAACATACATTATTTTATAATTAGAACACGGGGACATGGGACAACTTCACTGAGAGTGAAAGAGGATATCAAAGATGCTTCTAGTGAACTGAGCAATGGGGGTTAAAGGTTGCACTTCTTAGATGAAACGTCTAGAACTCTATTGCTCTCGGTGAGTTAGGATATTATAAAACCAGTACAAAATTTATGACCACCATAAAATGTGTTAAAGAGAGAATAACTTAAAATTTTTTCAGAAGTACTTTGAAAAAAGGGAGAACAAAAATTGAATCACAAAAGAAAAAGTTCGTTATATAGAAAATGTACTTCGTTATAGAGAGGTTATTTTACGAAGAAAATCGTGAAATGTTCAAGGTTCCAGGAAAAAGTTCGGTGTATAGAAAAATTCGCAATATACAGGCTCGTAATCTGGAGGTTCGACTGTACATATATAATTTTTTTTAATTAATGAATTAATATTTGAAAAAACTGTATTAACATCAAGTGTCTTCCACTACAAGTTTAAAAAATGTATTTGAACTTGAGTGAATGAATAAAAAGTATTTTATTAACAACTGAAGATTTGAACAATATATACAAATGTATATAAGGAGAGTGTGAACTAATAGTAGGAATTGAATGAAAAAATCCTTGTAAAAGCCCTTTAAAATTTGAAGTCAGTAAAATAAATGAAAGAACTAAATGCAGACGTTACGTGTCCTACTTTCGGTTTTCACTTCGACATTGGCTAATAATTGTAACTAGAGCTATCAAATTTTGTACACACATTTAATAAAGTAGCATAATTAAAATAAGGTAACTAAAAATTTAATTATTTTGGTCCTTTTTAGGAAAATGTGTTCCAGTAAACAAAAATGTCTGTTTTGTAAAAACATTTTCGACAAAAAAGGCTATATATGAGAATACATTTCAGTAAAATCTTTTTATATTTTCACTTAAGTTTGAAATCGCTGGTTATCGGGAGATATTGTGTTACGGGTTGTTGATATTTAATTAAAGGCGTCTTTCTATATACTTATATTTTCCCATAATAGTTCAGGGGGGAGATATTTTTTTATCTCGTGATTCATATCAGTCTGGTATGCAATCGTATCGCTATTCAAACAGCATCAAGTCTGGACTTCTGCACAGTTATCAGACATGCCGAAGTTATCAGTTACAAGGCTAATTTTAAGAAATTGCACGATGGGAAGTTGAAGTCCAAACTAGGACTTTATCTACAATAGGGAAACATTTCCGGACTTGGGCAAATACCTCTAATGCTGACCATGTTTGGTCAGTATAAGGGTTAAAGACCAAATCGCTATCGGACCAAATTTAAAGTTAGATAACGATTTTGCAATGGAAAAGAAAGAATAATTTAAGGTATCCGAATACGTTCGGAACCGTGATTTTGCAAAAGCGAATAAATCTATAATTGTCATGATATTTAGTGTCACGTAGATTAGACTGCATGTATATAATTGTTTTAAGGACATTTTGACAAAAAAAATTATTTAAATACAATATTTTGGCAAAAAATTAACTTAAAATAATTTTTTTTTCGAAACGTTGTCCTTTTGTGAAAAATGCTTCTATTATAATAATATTTTACCTGTATATAGCTGAGACCTTTGTGCAGAGGCTCAACTAGAATTTTTGGAATATATAACTTAGAAGTGGGTTTATCCATGTTTTACGGTAACGGAAGGGAGAAATTTTAAGAAAAAAAACGCCGATAATTATTTCAAATGGTTGTAACTCTGAAAATAATGTGAATTTTTCAAACATCATAGTTGAGCCTCTGTAAAGAGGTCTGAGCTATATCAGGCAAAAAAATTATTATATAGAAACCCTTTTCACAAAAGGAGAACATTTTGAAAAAAGGCTATTCTAAGTTAATTTTTTGCCGAAATATTGTATTTAAATAAAAAATTTTTTGTCAAAACGTCCTTAAAACAGTTTAATACATGTATTCTAATCTAAGTGACACTAAATATTATGAAAATCATCCATTTATGCGCTTTTTTAAAATCACTGTTCCAAACGTAGTCGGATATCTTAAAAGTAAAGGTATCGTCAATAGATCCCGAATATTCCGTGGCTTATACAAGAGTGGGGTTTGAAAGTTCAAACCCCTCCCATAGAACCAACAGATTTTTAATTTTAGCTTGAAGATTACGTTTTGGTGCTTTGGTTTATGATTTTTTAAAAATGTAACCCCAGAAGGCAGCGCCGGGCTTCTGACGTGACGCACCAAAACAAAATGACCTAAATATCAGTTTTTAGTTTTATTTAGTTACATTCTTTGCATTATTATCTTTCGATTGATATATCACTTTTGTAGAGGCCTGAAAATTAGAAACTGGATAAAACTTCAATTGAAAAATGTAAACAAAAAAATTAGGGAATCCGACCACGCCCTCTTTATAGATAAAAAAAAGCTATTTTAAAAAGGGAAATAATAACTAAAAAAAAGTGTTACAAATAAATCAGGATATTTTACATTAATGTATAATTTTTTTTAAAAAAAATGTTTGAAATTCGACTACAAATATCTTTTAAAAAAAAAAATACCAGCTTTATTATCTGTTTATTTTGTTAATTTGTAATTCGAGGACTGTTGGGTTTTTTTTCCTACTTTTAATAATGCTCCATATTTGCTAAATATATAAACATTTCTAAACTCTTGACAATTTTATTTCCTCATTTCACTGAAACAGGTTAGGGATTTGATCAAATCACTTACTTTCCTTAGGGAAATCATCTTACAGAGTTCTTATTTTAACATCTTGCGTGAATTGATCATCTCCCTTAGGGATTTGATGAAATCCCTAATTTCATTATTTCCCTGCGAAATATATATATTAAACTAAACTTTCCTGTTGCTCATTATAGACTCTAATGTAAACTCATTTAAATCAGGTTTATCTGTAAAATAATTATTTAGAAATACACAGAAAAAACAGGAACTTTCCACTATAAAAGCTCTGTTATCTTTTAAGTATTGTTTATACAAGAAAAAGCAAAGCAAGTGATTAAATAGCAATCTTAAGCACACGTGATAGTTTTTATGTACTTACAAATTGCAGATTGTATAGGAATTTATATTGATTAACGGAGTATATTTGCAAAATACTTAAAATAGTTAGTTACAGCCGGAAGGGTTCTGTTTAACAAACACAAATATTTTGTTTCAGCATTTGTAACGGATGTCTAACTCTTGCTTATATCGTGCGAGTTTTCCAAACAAAACGGAATCAGAGAATCAATCAAAGCATGATTCAACACAACCTGACCAATGGTAGTCGATAAGTTTTGAAATTCTTTCAAGATTTCAGTTGTTTGCTGCATGATTCTTAAGCTTTTCACATGATTGGTTACACTTATCTTTCTTCCTAGAACTGTTGCTAGAAGTGAAGAGAATTGAGAAATCCAACAAAGAAGTACTTAAATACTTTTGCGACCAAGTTAGAGCCATTTCCTTTTCCGAAGAAACGGTAAAAATTCTTTTGGAAGTCTCTGTTTATGTACTCGACCCGGGATGTATCCCCATTTATGATATTCTGGTAAGTTTTTGATAGTATCATTTCGTGTTATTAATTACAAACTTTGGGATTTATTTTCTTTCTTTTTAAAAGGAAAAAATTATGCAAGTGAAAGAGTTAATTTCGTATTAAGCCTTCCGAATTGTATTTTTCATTAGTAAAAAATTCATACTTTGTAGTGGAAGTCTTATTCTTCTTAACTTTAACCTTTTATCTACCGCATTATATATATGATTTACTCCAGTTTTTCTCATGCAATATATTTTTTTTGAATAAATACATTGAAAATTAAGGGATATACATAAACAAAATACTCAAATTTGGGAAATTTAATCCGTTAGAGCTAATTGGTTAATTAAAGATATCAGCTGTAAAATTAATTATATACACTGTTCACTTAAAATAAACAATCAAATCGTTTTCTAATGTCTTCATTAACATACAAAAAAATAATAAGAAACCTTTTGACATTAATTATTTTTTCGGAACAAAAATGACAATTTTCGAAATCCGCTGAAAACGCCGTCAGCTGAAAGCGCAATTTCTGCTGTAAAAATATTCGCATTGGAAGATGGAATTAAAAAGAATATTCCTGCTAACTTTCATCAGAGTATTCTTAAAAATGGTTATTCTATTTAATTTTAAAGTGAGTGGTATAAGTACCGTCAGTAGATAAAGGGATATATATGTACGGAGGACACACTTTTTTTTAATATATATATATATATATATATATTATGCAATTATTTGTGCAAATGGCTTTATACTAATATGCTAAACAAACATTTTCATAATAATTCTGCTTTTATAAAATCTAATTCAAGCAAAAGAGAAATTTTTAATCGAATCTCTGCTTTTTATAAAAAAATAGATTTACGTACTTTGGATATTAAATTCCCTCATATTTTCCTAACTCCTAAATTTCATAAAATTCCTGTTAAATTTAGAACTATTACGAATGGTTTTAAAACTTATATTACACTTCCGGGCAAAAAGCTACAAAATATTATTCAATCTACATTAGACAAACTTGATAATTCTATTATTGTTAAGAATAGTATGGAAATTATTAAGTACATGCAAGGTAAAAAAATTATTTCTATGTATACCTATGATTTTGAAGATTTATTTAATTCCATAGATATATAGAAGACATGTTTAAGATTCTTAAAATAGCATATAGCAAATACTTTTTAAATAGGATATTAAAATATGATAAATATATTTCTATTATTGAATTAGTATTAAAAGAAAATTATATTCTCCATAATAACGCTTATTATCAGCAAATTAAAGGTTTACCACAAGAGGGACCAGCTAGCAACTGCTTAGCAAATATCTACTTGCATTTTCATGAAAATGAAAGTATTAGTTATGAATCTTGTTACTTTTTTAGATACATAGATGACTTAATTATGTTTAGTAATATAGTAGACTTTTTGTTCCTAACCTTAATTATTATCCCGCTATTTAAAATTAGTAAAAACTAATTATAATAATGAGTCGGTTAACTTTTTGGACCTTCAATTAAAGGTTAAGAATAATTTGCCATTAAGTAATATTTTTGATAAAAGAGACTCATTTGATTTTAACATTATAAAAATGCCTTTTTGGGGAAGTAACCTACACCTATCAATATTTAGAAATATTATCTTAAATTTTATAAAAAGAAACAAAGATTTAGTTACTGATAACATTTTAAAACAAAGTAATTTTGTGAATTTTTGCAATAATTGTTTAGAATACAATTATCCAAGTAAATTTATTTATAAATATATTTCTATTTCTAATTGAATATATTTTATCTTAGTTCATTATTTTATTTAAAATTCCTTTTATTTAGTTTATTTTTTTAAAAAAACAAAAAAATTTTGTAAGCGCCTATTTTAATTGCAATATATCGATTAGTATATAATCATCCAAGTTTATTTACTTTGTTATATAGTTTTATTTGTTTTTATCTATTCTTAAATTTGTTCTCATTATCGTTTTTAAAACTTCCTTTATTTAGTTTATTTTTTAAAAAATCTTAGTGGTTTGTTTAATTGCAAAATAAATATCCAGGAGGCGCCACTATTTTTCCTTCTCGAATAGTCTTTCCAATTATTTTACGTCATTTCGCATAGGGAGCTTATTCTGGAAGGTTGAATTTTCGATTTCCTGTAATTATTATACACGTAAGTTTTTTATTTTTTTTAATTTTTTAATATTTTTTTATTCCTCTCCTTGAGATATTCATTATTGTTCTCTTTTCTTAGCTTCATTTTAATATATTATCAGGTTTTTCTTCCACGTGTTGTATTAGGCTTAACTTTTCAACTTGCTGTTTTTTTCCCCCTATTATGTCGAAAGTTTTCTGCTGTACGGGGAAGGTAGGATCCGTAAAGCATTGCTAACCCTAATTCACTGGCTTAATTCAGCGACAGCCTTAGAAATCATAATAGGTCTCCAGTTTAGTCCAAAGACTTTTTTGTATCTACATTTGTTGTGTCTGGTGAATTCCAATTACTTCCTGCTTTAGCACTGTAGGTTCTAGTACTTCTTCACTGTTATTTTATATTACTATATAATTATTATTATTATTATTATTATTATTATTGTAACAAGAACTTTTAACATTCAACTTAATTTGAGATGTTTACAACTGTATGGTTTAGTCATTTTTTTCAAAAAACTAATCCTTGTCTAATTTTTAAGATCTAGAAAGATGCAACTGAATTGCTTTTTCAATTCAAACTGTTCATTTAAGAATCTTTTTTTAAGGTATCCGACTACTTGTTCGGAATAGTGATTCTGTGTGTGTGTGTGTGTGTAAAAGCGTACAAACAAATAATTTTTTTTTCAATATTTAATGTCACTTATATATTAGAATAACCGTATAAAACTGTTTTCAAAATATTGTTATAATAAAAAAATATTTAACCCTTTATCTACCGACGGTACTTATAAGTACCCCTTACTTTAAAATTACATAGAATGCCCATTTTTACGAATACTCTGACGATACATAGCAGGAATATTCTTTAAAATCCATTCTCCCAAGCTATATGGCAACATGGGTTCTATGATGAGTATTTTAGCGGGGAAGGCGAATAGTTTTTATAGCAAACATTGCGTTTTCAGCTGACGGTGTTTTCAGTGGATTGCGAAGATAGTCATTTTTTTGTTCCGAAAAAATAATTAATGTCAAAAGGTAAGTGTTTTATTTTTTGTATGTTAATGAAGACCACAGAAAACGATAAGATTATTTATTTTAAGTGAACAGTGTATATAATTAATTTTACAGTTGAATATTTTAATTAATTAATTAGCTCTAACGAATTAAATTTCCCAAAGTTGAGTTTTTTTTTTAATGTATATCCTTTAATTTTCAATATAGTGATTAAAAAAACATGAAAAAAACAGCAATAAATCATAATGCGATAGATAAAGGGTTAAATGCAATATTTTGGCAAAAGATGAACATAGATTTACCTATTTTCAAAACATTCTCCTTTTAAGTAAAAAATGCTTCTGAAATTTTAATATATATATATATATATAGCAAAGATGTCTCCAGAGAGCCTGAACCAGGAATTTTGAAAAATTCACATTATTTTCAGAGTTAGTACCAATTGAAATAATAATCGGTGTTTTTTTGTTAAAATTTTTTCACTCTGATGTATTAAAATATGGATAAATCCTCTTCTAAGTTATATATTTCGAAAATCCTAGTTTAGGCTCTGTACAAAGGTCTGAGCTATACGTAGGTAACATATTATTATTATAGAAGCATTTTTCAAAAAAGTAGAATGTTATGAAAACAGGTAATTCTACGTTCATCGTTGGCCAAAATATTGTCTTAAATTTTTTTTTATTGTAATAATATTCTTAAAACAATTTTATACGTGTATTCTAATCTATGTAACACTAAATATTTTAAAAAAAGATTCGTTTGTACTCTTCTGCAAAATCACGATTCCGAACATAGTCGGATACCTTAAATGGAATAATTGATATGCATGTTACATAATGCTGCATGTTACACAAAAACAAGCATTGTTAAAATTATCGTAATAGAATCCAAAACTTGTTTATGGTGCTTTTGCCCGATATGCTTAACGTTAGAAAATTTCTTCAGAATATCTGCTTATTTTTCAGAACCTGTTTGATTGACAGAAATTGTCAATAACTTTTAGAGAGGTCATTTTTCTAAAAGTTCATTAAGAACATTTTACAATAAATTTTTTCTTTTTTTAAAATTCTGTGATTTGGGTACTTTTTGTAGTTAAATATAAGTAAAAACAGTTCTTCATAGGCTATAACCATAAATAAAAATTTAACTAACCATTCAAAATTATTTACGAACAAAATGAAAATGAATAAGTTTCAACATAACATTTATAAATATTATAAAGAAAAAAAAATATCAAGATACTTATAAATTAAAATTTAAAGGGAAAGAAACCATAAATGAGAAAATAAAAGTTCCCGAATAGTATTTAAACTGTTTGTGTGAAATGTCTTTTTCATGTTTTTATTCAAAGGACATTAGGTATTTCTTTTAACCTCTCATAGATTTTGGGATATAATTCCCATAACTTTTTTCTGTGACAGCGGTAACCGAGTGGTAATTGTCATGAACTCTTGGCCAACATTACATCTATCGAGTCACCACTAAAGATCTGTCAGGTAGAGGGGTTGATGCACGTTAAATCATCAAGGCTCAAAATCGTCACTTTGTTATTTCATGGAAGTTTGGAGAGCTCTTTGGTAGTTTATTTGTTATCCTCATACTTGACCGTGGCTCAAAATTATGATGTCTATGTAGATTCAAATGTGACACATTAAAAAATAATCAATCAGCCCACGAGTTTTTTGTTGCAGTTTCAAACAGAGCGTTATTCCAAACGTCCTAAATAGGTTTCTACAGATACAAACCTTGCTCTTCATGTGATATTTTTGAGTTCATGACTAATTTCTTCCAATAAATGTTCGATGGGATTCAAATCGGGAGATTGGAGGTGGTATGCGAGAAGCAGGGGCGTAGCTACCGCCGTATCAATGATACGGGGCCCAACTACAGTACCGCTAACAGGCCTCTCATATCTAAAACAGGGTCCCGAAGAATTTTTGATGCAGGGCCCACTCAGAACTAGCTACGACAGTGGTGAGAAGGTAGTCGAAAACATGGCAGGGACACCATTCCTTACAAATCTTGGAAAAGGGCTTAGGATCATTGTTTGGCTGGAAGGTAACCATAGTTCCAAAGGATATTTTTTTCTATGCTAAGTACTTATTAAACTTTCCATCGATAAAATAAAAATTATCAAACTCCTGCAATCCTCATAAATCTTCAAACCATTACGCCTCCGCTTCTGTTTGACAATTTCAGTTAAGGTATCCGACTACTTTCGGAACCGCGATTATTCAAAAACGTATAAACGGATAATATTTATAATATTTAGTATCACTTAGATTAGAAAATGTATATCAAATTGTTTTAATAATAGTATTACAATAAAAAATTATTTAAGTACAATATTTTGACAAAAAATGAACATAGAATGACCCATTTCCAAAATATTCTCTTTTGTGAAAAAATGCTTCTATTATAATAATATTTTGCCTGTCTATAGCTCAGACCTCTGTACAGAGGCTCAACTAGAATGTTTGAAATATATAACTTAGAAGTGGGTTTATCCATGTTTTACGACAACAGAGGGGAGAAATTTTAAGGAAAAAAAAGCCGATAATTATTTCAATTGATTGTAACTCTGAAAATAATGTGAATTTTTCAAAAATCATAGTTTAGCCTCTGTACAGAGGTCTGAACTATATACAGGCAAAATATTATTATAATAGAAGTATTTTTCTCAAAAGGAGAATATTTTGAAAATGGGTCATTCTATGTTCATTTTTTGCCGAAATATTGTATTGAAATAATTTTTTTTTGTCTTAATGTCCTTAAAACAATTTTATACATGTATTCTAATCCAAGTGACACTAAATATCATGAAAATTATCCATTTATGCGCTTTTTTAAAATCACGGTTTCGAACGTAGTCGGATACCTTTAATTGTTTGCATCGGTTGATTTGATTTTCCCAGATAATTCGACTAACTGATCAAAGGATGTTAAATCTTGATTCATGGAGAAAATGAATATATTTCCAAAAAGATAAAAACTTATTTACAGGCATATTTCTTCGCAAATACGACTAGGTTTTTTGACTAATAAATGGTTTCTTACAACAGCCTCGCGTCCATTGTAATTTGCTTTTTAATTACGTTTTTATCACCGTCTTACTGTTATACTTCAATATTACCATCAGTCTTCAGGTCAGCTGCTACTTGGGATGAACTTGTTTTTGAATTATCTTGAATCTGACGCATAATATTTCTTTTGTGGGGACAATCTGTTTTTAAAAGTTGGAAAGTTGCTCTTATCTTCAACAATATATTGTGCAGTAAACTTCGATTTCTTAACGATTCCAGCAATTTCCTGCATCGATAATCCATCCTTTCTTAACTGCATCACCAACTTACGAAGAGACTTAGAAACTTAAATTTTATAATGGAATAGTACAAGTTCGAGTTAAACGAATGTTGAAGCCGTATTTTCGAAATAATCTTATTTCTTATATAATTTCCAGTATCAGAAATTTACTGCGGGGTAGTTATGGAAAACGTTAAGGTTAAATTGTATACTGCGTACGAAAACTTTTGTTGTATAATGCTTTACAAAATCTCCTAAATATTTGAAGGAAAACGCACGTAGAGCTTTGTTTTAAATCGTATTTATTATAAACGCATTTTATGGCTCAACTCGCAAACATATTTGAGCAGTTAATAAGGGTATGAAGCGATTAGAAATAATGCTAATTGATCGGAAACTTCAGCTTCCACATGGAAACTTTTTTCATTCACTGAATATACGTCTGCATACAGAATTTTAAAAAAAAGTTTCTGTGATATGCATTACACTATTTCGACATTATTGTAAAAATATGAGGATAAAAATATTGAGATTAATAGCCTCAAGGCATTACTTTAGTAGATGAATTTAATTAAAAAGAATGTAAATGTTTTGCCAAATACCACACGTATTTTTTGCCTAGCCCCTAAACCAGCGATACACAACCCGTGGCTAGTGGGCCGTTTGCGGCCCACTGGGTCTTTTGAAGTGGCCGGTCATGGTTCATTGCTCTTAGAAATTCATTTATTTATGAACATTTGGAGGGAAATTCTTTGTTAAAAAACCAAATATATCAATTTTGCTTTTTGCTGTTGATGTCGTATGGTTGCGAATTGATATATATATATATTCTATTTAGTGATAATAGACAACAGTGGAGTAGCCACCATTTTATGGGTGATGGAACTAATTTTTAACTATCTTTCATATCTTGCAAGCGAAAAATATTCGAAGAAAATAGATTATTTCAAGACGATTGGGAAGTTAACTATTTGGTAGTGAAAAACAAGCATGGTTCAGTAATTGTTTGATTTATCACGAAAGTGCTGCATTTAAAAAATACCAATAAACAGGAATCACATTCAATGACACTTTTCCTCGAAGATCTCTTTCAAGAGGAGATAAATAGGCTTTCTTGAATAATCTTTACAACAGCAAAAAAGTGTTTTGTCAGTGGTATTATTACAGCGGTAACAAAGACACTCTATGAAATTTGTTATATTATAGCTAATCATATGAAATATCGTTTACTGATGCATAAATTATGAGTGATTCTTAAATGTTCCCATTTTAGAAAAATTTGGTGACAAAAATAAAAAATATATATAATAAAATAATTATTAAAAATGCAAAATGGGAGTTTAAATATTTTGATCAATTTCGACATTTTAAATTTTCTATGTTATCTTGGCCTCACTGCTTTTCTCCCCCCCCTCCATTAATTCTCATGACTCATGTAAAACGTGTAATTCAAATTAAAGTAACATTAGTGTGATTTTTGTTGTTGCACATTAGATGGACAAATAATTTATATTAGGATTGTAATGCATGCTAAATTGGAGTCATCTACCAAATATTTCTAAGCAATTAATTCTTTTTACTCTGGTTCACTTTTTTGACAAAAAGATTTGTGATTTGTTTCAAAATGCCGTTTTTCAGACAATATTCTTCATACTACAGTTCCAGAACGTAAAACACACACTGTTTTGTCGCATTTACTAATCGGGCCAAATTTCTCGGTCCACCAAAGATGAAATTCTATCTGTTACACTTACTATATTACACTTTTTTCCCCTCTAAACTAGCCATATTCAACAACAGTTGAAAATTACATATATCTATATAACACAAATAAACTTTAAAATGCAGTTGTGTCAACGAAATTAACTATGCTAAGTACAGACAAACTTAGCATCATTAGCAATTGTAGTCCACGGCGTAACTAAGGCAAGACAATTACAAACGTGTGTGCGCTGTGCGCACTCGCTTTTGTTCGTATAATGCTTCATAGTAAACTTTGTAAGTTTGGAAAAAAAATGCTAACTGTTTTGTTCAATGGCGTGCCCAAAATATTGTGCAGCGTGCTATTAATGGCACGCGTGCCACTGGTTCGCCATCCCTGAACTAGAGCTATCTTAGCCAATATACGGTCCATTTTGTATTTTTGCATAGTAATATTAGGATAACTCTAACAAATAAAATATAAAAAATTTGCACAAAGGAAGACTAATTTATATTTGTGAGTGAGTGAGTGGGTGAGTGAATATTAACGTCGCACTGTTCAGCTGCCCGAGGGCTTTTGGCGACGGACCACGTAATTTTGAACCATGGTCAAGGGACGTGGATGACACCTGACTGGCATCCCCTCTCCTAACTACCACACCACATGCTCTCGACAGATTTTACGTGCATCACTCCCCTACACGGCGGGTCTTTAGTGGTACTGGGCTCGAATTCGTGACAAGGCCAGCCACGATCCGATACCTTGACCACTCGGCTACCGCGGATAAAATTTATATTTGTCAAAAGTAATAGAAAGTAATTATTATTCATTAGGTACCTCATCGTAGAATAGTATTATATATACTTATGTTTAAAATTAAGGTTACAAACATGTTTTTAGACATAATTCTAAATCGCTATAAGTAAAATTGATAGAATTTGTATTTCATATATTTTGAAGAACGTTTAGAATAATATCACTTCAGTGTAGGAAAAGATGTTTAGCGTTAGTTTTTGCAGAACTACTGGATTGTGACCGTTCAAGCATTTGGGAGTCTTGCCACCATTTTTGTAAATATTGCATTAAAACAAACAAGTTAGTCTGTTTGTAATGAGAATGACTTCTCAATCGTTTAGATGATTGTTTGAGACTTTGAGCCTTTGATAGGCTTGAAGCTTGCCAGTCTCAAGTGGAGGTTGCTCTATGGTTACAAGTGGCCCGAAAGTTGTTCCGGTTAAGTAATCAATTCCAAACAATTAGTACTATCACCGAAAAACTCGTCTAAGGTTACCACAGAGCATCGACATCTGCACAGGATCGCTACTTGGCAATAAGCGCATGGCGACATAGGCACACAACTTCTCCTCAGCTTTCTCGTGACCTTGCCTATGCATCTGGAAGAGCTTCAGGCAAACAGTAAGCAGACGTCTTGCGGAGACTGGACTTTACGTCCGGCATTCACTCTTGTATGTCCCTTTGACTTCATCCAGCAGGAATTTTATTCCGGATATTTTGGAGCTGAAAATAGTTGTGAACACACACACACACACACCACAAGAATGGGGATGTGTTCTTTTCAGTGATGAGTTGAAATGTACCTGACAAAGTTATACTCATCGAATTATCATCTGGAGAGAAAACAAGTAATATAAAAAAAATAGTTTTTAAGTCAATTCCTACTTAGATCAACAACGAAAAATTTTATTTTAGCTACTTTTTATTAAATAGTTACAATTAAAATATAAATATGTATATACATAGGACAGAATCACAACATTAAGTGGTCATTAGTTTTTTTAATTATCATTAAAGCATCGTATTGTGTCCTTTTAATTTCAGTCCAACTGAATGCTTTAACACGTGAGAAAAAAAACCTTTTCAAGTTTTAACACAAGTCGCCAACGTGGCTGTATTTGTAATTCTTTAAATAATTAGTTTTAATCAATTAATTTTTATTAATTATAATTAAATTATTGTATGGTCATCCAAAATGATCCTGTATATAAATTTTCAGCTCAATTCAGCGTTTTAAAATGTATTTTATTAACGATTGAAAATTCCACCAAGATAAATAAATAGATATACAAATATATAAATAAATAAATATATAGACAGTGCGAGCTAATAGTAGGAATTGAATGAAGCTCGCTTTCATCCCTCCTACCTTACAAAAATCGACAGATTTGGTGACAAAGTCCTTGTGTATGGTAGCAGAATTTGGGGCAGTCATACGCCACTGTACGTTTTCGATGCGGGTACTGTCAACTCACAGTGTTATAAGGATGAGATTCTGGAAGCCTATGTGAAGTTTTTCTGGGTGATTTGGGCCCGAAATTTATTTTTAAGGGGACATGATATGATTTACACAAAATTTTTTAATTTAATAATTTTCATAATTATTTTGGTTTCCTCTTATGTGTATGTATGCTGTAAAAAAGATTTTGTGCTTAAAATTTCATAAAGAGCTGACCATTTAATTTCTTAAGGGAAAAACTTGAAACTTATGAAGTGATTTTAAAATGCTACTCTTCCTACAAAAATTGACGTACATATATGAAATTTTATTCACGCGTGCATGTATAACAAAAGTTGGTATTCGTTTTACGATAACATGATCGGTATATTCGTACAATACTTCTTTTTATGAATGCTTATTGAAAATTACTTAAAAAATGTGTATATTCCAAATTCAATTACTTTTTAAAAAAAATAATTATCGCTTTTATTGAAAAATACATGCCAACTTTTGTCCCATGTACCATTAGCAACAAGTGAAAAAAATTTCCAAGTATTAGGCACAATACAAAAAAGGCCTTTATATTTCAAAGGAAGACAAACTAGTTATTTTATCTTTCTTACATAAGTCAGTTTAAGGTATCCGACTACGTTCGGAACCATGATTTTAAAAAAGCGCATAAATGTATAATTTTCATGATATTTAGTGTCATTTAGATTAGAATACATGTACAAAAAATTTTTAAGGACATTATGACAAAAAAAATTATTTAAATACAATATTTTGGCAAAAAATAAACTTAGAATAATTTTTTTTCCAAATGTTCTCCTTTTGTAAAAAATGCTTCTATTGTATTAATATTTTGCCTGTATATAGCTCAGACCTCTGTTCAGGCTCAACTATGATTTTTGAAAAATTCACATTATTTTCAGAGTTACAACCCAGTGAAATAATTATAGGCGTTTTTTTCTTAAAATTTCTCCCCTCTGTTGTCGTAAAACATGGATAAACCGACTTCCAAGTTATGCGTCTCAAAAATTCTAGTTGAGCCTCTGTACAGAGATCTGAGCTATATACAGGCAAAATATTAAAACAATAGAAGCATTTTTTACAAAAGAAGAACATTTGGAAAAAAGGTTATTCTAAGTTAATTTTTTGTCAAAATATTGTACTTAAATAATTTTTTATTGTAATGCTATTCTTAACCCAATTTTATATACATTGTCTAATCTAGGTTATGCTAAATATCATAAATATTATCTATTTACACGCTTTTGCAAAATCACGGTTCGAACGTAGTCGGATACCTTAAGGTTTGGATTTGCCATTGGAATGTGAATAAAAACGAACGTAAAAGTTATCACAACCTTGCGTTTTTTAAACTTAAAGCTTTTAAATTTTGTGAGTTTGTCGAAAAGTATATAAAACATAATTTAGGCTACAAAACTTAGATTTGATTTTTTGACCGATTTTTGTCAATTGAATCGTACTGTGTCCCCTTAAGGACAATAATGCGCACCTACTCAGGTCTCACTTTGCTGGTGATTTTCATGAAGGAGTGGATATTTGCCCTATGTATTGACCCTCGAGGTCTCCGGATCACAATTCTATGGAATATGTTTGGGATGGTCTAGGTAAAACTATTTCTCAGCGCAGCTTCCCTCCCAGGAACTAAGAGTCCCGCTTTTAAAAAAATAGGCTTTGTTGCCACAAATACATATCAAAACACTCATAAACAGTATGGAAGCTCGTTGTAAAGTTTTGGTTTCCCCGGTGGTCATACCCCATATTAAAATATATTTTCCGAGATTGCATCTCAAATTATGATTTGGTATATTTCGGAACCGTGTTTTTTAAAAAATCCCAAAATGGAAAATTTTTCATGTTTTAGTAACACTTGGATTGGGGAATACGTATAAAATTGTTTGAGGACATTTTGAAAAAAAATTATTTAAATAAAAATTTGGCAAAAAAAACTTAGTTTTTTTTTAAAATTTTTCCCCTTTTAAAAAAGCTTTTTTTATAATAATATTTTGATATATAGCTCAGACTTTTTACAGAGGCTCAACTACGATTTTGAAAATTCACATTTTTTCAGATTAAACCCATCGAAATAATTATCGGCATTTTTTTAAAATTTTTCCCCGTTGGAAAAAAAACCCTTCTGAAACAAAATTCCTTTAGCCCCTTTTGGGGCTGGTAACAAAAATATTATTATAATGAAGCATTTTTTTACAAAAAATTTTTTAAAAAAACTAATTAATTTTTCAAAAAAAAAACTTAAATAATTTTTATTTAAAAAATTATTCTTAAAAAATTTTTTTTTTAAAACTTTTAATCTAAGTGACATAAAAATCATAAAAATCCCTTTATACCTTTTAAATCACGGTTCCAACCTATCGGATACTATTTTTATTCTACTTGTGTCTTAATGCACAGTTAGAATCTTTTCCATATTGTTATGTTGCTATATTCTTTCTGACTCAGTAATATGTACCAGTGCCAAATTTCATGGCAACACAGTAAATAGTTCATCAGTTTTCACATATTTTATGTTTGTGACCTTAATTTTGGACATGAGTGTAGTAATTATTTTACACATAATGAAATGTTATTAAAACCTGATGTGAATTAACGAGAAAATCTATTAAAACAAAGGTATATTTAATAAAAGTGCTGTATTCGATTAAACACAATAAGCATTGTGAAAATGCCCTCCAAAAGGGCCCCTTTTCTTGGATTATCTGCTGTAGAGGTGGGTTCATTGGGAACTAGAAGTTTGCATGTTCTTAAAAAATCTTTTTAAGAACTTGAAATTTTAACTTTAACAGATTAGATAATATATATGGGGAATCTACGATGAACAAAAACACAATGCAAGTAAAACCGAAATACGTAACTCGGATCACTATAAATATCTAACCCGCCTAATCTCAATTCCCAAAAATATCCAAATCCAATATTAAATAGTCAATCCTACCTTAACAGTCGTTGATCCGATACAAAAATTGCCTCTTTTCTAGTGCAAAGGTATGCATCTTGACCTAATGGGATAACCTCTTTATCACTTTTGTATCAATCTCTCACATAACCTTCCCCAAAATTTCCATCCCCTTACTGGGGAAAATTTGATTTTAAAACTATCAATTTCTCTTTTCCTTTACGTTTCCTTTTGGGGGGGTTGGGTTTGGAAAAAAGGTTGCCATTAATCTTAGCCGTCAAAAAAACCCCCAGGACATGTTAATGGGAAACCGCGTGAGCCCCTCACAGCATCAAAAAAATTTTGAATTTCTTCAAAATTTTTAAACCATATCCTTTTTAGCTCTGATCTTGTTTTCAGAAAATTTAACCTCTTTTTGTTTATCGATTAGCAATATTTATTATCAAAGGGGGAAAGTTTACCTAAAGTTAAGGAAATTTTTCCCAATTTTTTGGCACACATGCATTCCCCCTTGTTTATTGCATGACTACTAGTAAATGAAATGTTCTATAGATAAAGTTTGTTTTTGGGGGTGAATTATATATTTTTGCTGTTACACAAATATTTCAAAACAAAAACATTCTAGAAAATGGGGAACAATAAAAAGATAAAGTAAATACCGATTGGATAAATTTTAATCAAAATTAAAAAAAAGTTTTAAATGAAAAATTATTTTTTTTTCCCTCTGAAAACGGACTTTTCGGGGGGATTTCATGAATCGAATTTCGAAGCTCTCACAAAAATATTGTTACTGTAATGAAAGCTTTAATACCAAAACTAATTATCAATAACCCCGTAATTAATTTTTTCAACTTTTGAACTTTTTTCTATTTTTCAAAATAATAATATACATTTTGAATAGTTTTGATTTTTTTCTATTTGGTTTTTATTGAATATCGTCTGCGTTTATTTGAGTCATTACTGAGAATATCAATACTGCTATATCGTTACTAAAAGTGCTCTATTAGAAATATAAAGTATAGAAAATACAATTCTAAATTAAGAATTTTTGTATTTTTTTCGCATTTATTTACCAAAACCTTATTGAGGATCTAAAGCGAAAGGAAAATAATGAAATAAGTTAAAAAATAAATAACAATTTAACACCCACCATTATCCAATAAATCCTTTCGAAGGTCTGTGCTTGTCATACTTCGATTTATTTTGCTATTACTTATTAGAATTTTATCAGTTCTTGGAGTAATCTTCCTTTTAAGCCCACATCTCCCTTTTCTTTTTGGAGACGATCATCAGAAATCATCAGAAAATGTATATAAAATTGTTTTAAGAATAGTATTACAATAACAAATTATTCAAGTACAATATTTTGACAAAAAATGAACATAGAATGACCCATTTTCAAAATATTCTCCTTTTGAGAAAAATGCTTCTATTATAATAATATTTCACCTGTATATAGCTCAGACCTCTGTACAGAGGCTCAACTAGAATTTTTGAAATATATAACTTAGAAGTGGATTTATCCATGTCTTACGACAACAGAGGGGAGAAATTTTAAGAAAAAACGCCGATAATTATTTCAATTGATAGTAACACTGAAAATAAAGTGAATTTTTCAAAACTCACTGTTGAGCCTCTGTACAGTGGTCTGAGCTACATACAGGGAAAGTATTATTATAATAGAAGCATTTTTCACAAAAAGGAGAACATTTTAAAAAAAGATTATTCTAAGTTAATTTTTTGCCGAAATATTGTATTTAAATAAAAAAAAATTTTGTCAAAATGTCCTTAAAACAATTTTATACATGTATTCTAATCTAAGTGACACTAAATATCATGAAAGTTATTTTTATGGCTTTTTTAAAATCACGGTTCCGAACGTAGTCGGATACCTTAAAGTATCCGACTACGTTCGGAACTCCTATTTTAAAAGCTGTATAAATGTATATTTATGATATTTAGTGTCACTTAGATTAGAAAATATATATAAAATTGTTTTAAGAATAGTATTACAATAAAAAATTATCCAAGTACAGTATTTTGACAAAAAATAAACATAGAATGACCTATTTTCAAAATATTCTCATTTGAGAAAAATGCTTCTGTTATAATAATATTTTGCCTGTCTATAGCTCAGATTTCTCTACAGAGGTTCAACTAGAATTTTTGAAATATATAACTTAAAAGTAGGTTTATCCATGTTTTGCGACAACAGAGGTGAGAAATTTTAAGAAAAAAAACGCCGATAATTATTTTCATGGGTTGTAACTCTGAAAATAATGTGAATTTTTCGAAAATGATAGTTGAGCCTCTGAGCAGAGGTCCGAGAGATATGCAGGCAAAATATTATTATAATACAAACATTTTTTCACAAAAGTGGAATGTTTTGAAGAAAAGGTTATTCTAAGTTAATTTTTTGCTGAAATATTGTATTTAAATTATTATTTTTTTTTTGTCAAAATGTCCTTAAAACAATTTTATAATGTATTCTAATCTAAGTGACACTAAATATCATGAAAATTATTCATTTATGCGCTTTTTAAAATCACGGTTCCGAACGTAGTCGGATACCTTATGAACAATTGCAATTTTTTTGTTGTACTCAAGAAGCCATGTAATTTTTTTTTTCATTTATATATTTTTATATATAAAGAGAGAGTGGAACAAGCTAATTGAAATATCCTTTAGATTGAAACTTTTATAAATATATTTCTAGGATCTAGGATGTTCTAGGGAAGACAATTGCAACTCGACTTCCTTCTTCCAAAACTATCCAGAACCTGATTGCGGCATGGCCAGAGAAATGTCACTGACTGCCATAAAGACTGGGTAAGCTATCTTATTTTCAGTATGAATTCATGTTATGAGAAAGCTGTATACTTATAATGAAACATCCTTATAAACTCATTTTTTGTAATCCCGTAACCCCTCTCTTTTAAACTATATGCATTGATGAGCCATTCACATAAACATGCATTTGTATGATCAATTATGTACTTTATATACATACTAAATTTAATTATATTCTCTTGCATTTTTGTGGAAAGAATCAACCAAAATAAAGAACCCTCTGATTTTTGAACATTGCAAACGTATGTACTTTTTCCACATTTATCTCTCTCTCTCTCTATATATATATATAAAAAGTTTTTCATGATGCTGTAATACATTTTTCACTTAATTAAGATTAATTGCAGCAGATGGCGACTGTATATTTTTTGAATAAATTTTTTCTTGGTTACTAATACCTTAGAATAGGAGTCTACAACCTTTTAAACTCGAGGGCCAAATTGATAAACTCACAATGATCCGTGGGTCACATGAATAAATTCACAGTGATCCGCTGGCCAAACGACTGTCAAAAAAATCTCGTAGTCAGAAAATTTGTATAAAAAAAGGGAGGTTTGTGTTTTACAAAGCTACAACTGACTGTAAGGGAGGAGTTAGTGATTACACATTTGTGTGTGTGTATACAATCGGACCTCTATTGAACGAAGTCGCTGAATCCCGAAAAAAAGTTCGTTGTATGGAAAATATATTAATAATCTTTAAAATATATAATAATCTTTTACATGAGTGTATTTTTAAACACTGGTTATTGGGTTTGATTGCTATTGAAGGTGTGAAGACCTTCGGAGATTTACTCTGAGAATATTGCTGCTGAATCCTGTATTTAAAGGATTGGATTTTTGTTAATAAATTCGCATCGCTCTTGAAGAACTGTTTATTTTCTTTGTGATTGTTCTGCGTAAAATCCACGAACCCTCGGATCTACGTAACATTTTGGTGGCAGCGGTGGGATTTTATGCCAATAACAAGAGCGATGAATGAGCAACTGAAGGCTCTGTTGGAAGGTATCATTGCCTTGAAAAACGGCCAAGAAGAGACAAGAAGCCAAGAAGAGATGCAGAAAAGAATGGAAAGAGGTCAGCTGAGAAATGCAGAAAGGCCTGGATTAAACTAAGAATGAGTTAAAGGATAGAATGGAGAAATGTCAGGAAGATCTGAAGAATACTCTTGAAGAGAAAATCAACAAGATGGGAGAAGAGATCGGAGTATTTGAAGAAAAGATGAAAAAGAAAATGGAGGAAGAAATAGAAAAGGTTAAAGGGCAGGTTGATGAAAGAATAGAAGAAATGTCTCAGGGAGTAGAAGACCTTGAAAAGAAGCTTCTAGCTTGCGGGAAAACGAAGGACGAAAGCAAGTTTGTCCCTGTTGCTCCAGTACCTATACCTGCCTCACCAGTGTCAGTGAAACTGTACACCTATGACGGAAAACCAACTGGGAGGTGTACAAGATTCAATTTTGTATAATTTCTGAAGCCAATGGATGGACTGAAGGAGTCAAAGCATGTCAGCTAGTTGCATCCCTTAGAGGAGACACCTGTGAAGTTCTGCAAACTCTTCCCAACATAAAGCTGCTGAATTTGAACCCCTTTTTTAAAAGCTCTGATCTTGGGTTTCGCAGAAATACCCAAAGACAGTGCCCCCTTCGATGAAAACAAGACACCGAAACCCGGAAAGTTTCCAGGAGTATGCCTTGAAAAAAGAGGTCACCCTTATTTTTAGCCCCTCGAAAGGGCAAGATATGATTTCTCGAGTACTTCATGGAATTGGAGGATGAAAAAACCTTTTAAGAATGCGAGCCAAGACCAAATTCTGCCCTTTATATGCCCTAAAATTTTAAAAGCCCCTCGCTGTTGACTCCCCCAATTCCACCGAAGAGCTGAGTGAAAGTCCCTTCTGAATCTCCAGGGAGGAAGGAGATAAAAAATTTAAAAAAGAGGAAATCTTTGGCTCAACATCAAAACCCGGGGGGGCAGCACCGTGCGGGGACGTGGTGAACCGGGGCATCCCGGGGAAACGTCCCCGAAAAAAAGGAAGATCGCAGCCCCCGGGCGGGGCGTGGAGCAGGGCCCCAAGAAATCGCCCCGAGAACAAAACATCCCCCCGGGCAAATTTTCAGCCGGAAGTGGGGGCCCGGTCGCAGGGGGAAATGGAGGTCCCTTCGATAAGACCTGCCCGGAGAGGGGAAAATCCCGCTCAAGAATCAAAGAAATCGGGCAATGAAAAAATGCCGTTCGACCCCCCCACATCAGAATTGGCCCCGTGGAGTGATGACGGGTAAAGATCAAGGGGCCCGATCCGAGATAAAACAATCATAGAATTCAAAGAGCGCTCAAAAGCCCAGTGGGGCAATGCCCCTTTCCATCCTACAACGAAGCGTTACTGGGCCTTTGGGATCTCTCCATTGAGAAATGGGTTTTATCAAAAAAGGGAGTCTGACGATGGAAAACTTTCAGGGGAATTAATACCCCAAAGACAAGGGGTTTCAAAGTCCTAAAGGAACGCATGGCAGTCCAACTGGAGGCATTTTTGAAAGGGACCTTTCAAAAAATTCGTGAGCCCTTTTTGGCAATGTGCGTAGTGACTTGGAAAAGTGTTGTCACAATTATCCCTGTGCTGCAGCAAAGGTCCCAGAAAACTACAGGGGGAAGACTGCAGTTTTTTGGGGAGCGCCTTGAACGAATAGCTTTTTATATCCAGGGCCATTTCCGAGATCTAGGGTGGCAAAAAAAAACATCCGGGGGGTGGACTATTCACAAGTGGCCTGAAAATCCACCCGACCAAGAGGTTCGACTGTTGCAGAGGGTTTTAGTTCAACACGGATCTCATGAGGGGCCCCACAACCGCACCCGATCAAGGGAGAACTTCGATTCTGCAAGAGACAAATACCCTCGCCCGGGGCAACAGCTTTGCATCCTCAGTCTGACGGCATGGTAGAGAGGTTCAATCGGACCATCCTGAACAGCCTCTCTCCTGGTATCCAGTAATCAACAGGACTGGGACAAGAAATTGCCCTTTTCCTGCTTGCCTACAGGAGTGCCGTTCACGAGACCACCGGCTATTCCCCATCCCAGATGCTCTTCGGACGAGATCTTCGTCTGCCTGCAGATCTTCTGTTCAGCCGACCACCAGATACTCCCTTGGCGCCTGAGGAGTATGTCGAGAAACTCCAGGAACGAATGGAGGAAATACATCATCCGGCTAGGGAAAGAATCGGCTTGGCTTCCGAGAAGATGAAGACCCGATACGAAGCAAGAGCAACCGGACACGACTTCCACGAAGGCGACAAAGTGTGGTTATGGAATCCGAAACGTCGCAAAGGACTCTCTCTGAAGCTACAGACCAACTGGGAAGGTCCTTAGACAGTCCTAAAAAGACTGAATGACGTTGTGGTGTGGATACAGAAATCACCCCACTCAAAACCGAAGGTAATACATTACAATAGGCTAGACCCTTATCTTGGCCAAGATGAATAAGATCCTTAAGTTCAGACCATGGTCATTAATTATTTTGTAAATAATGTAATTATTTCTCTTTTCTAATTCCTTAGTTTTATTTTAATGCAGGAATTAATGTTTACATTTCTTCATGTGCTTTGAATTTATTTGTATTGTATATACTGTGGAATACATTTATTTTATGTGTGATTATTATGTGAGTAATTTGCCTGTAAATAAATGCCTCTTAATCAAGGATTGTACTGCCCGGGACGTGCAGTCTTTAAAAAGGGAGCAGTGTTACGAATTTTGTGTAAATAGTGTAAATAATTTGTATTTGAGTGTTTAATGCATTTATATTACTCTATGTTATGTTTATTCCATGTTAAAATTGTACCATTCACAAGCAATGCCGACCCTTACGTTATAATGGCTATTCAATGAGAACTTGGAGAAATCTTGGCGGTAGAGACAAGTTGGCATCATTTTTGGCGACCAAGTTGGTGACCAATTTGGCAACTTTGGCGACCATTTTAGTGTCATTGGTGACCATGTTGGCGAGTTCGGAACCCTCTGGAATCTTCTAGAAAGTAGTGGATCCCTCCACTAATGTCACGAGCGGCTATATTTCTGGAAGTTTCTATTGTGCCTATAAATAAGATGCTCGCCGGGACGGCGGTGAGTCTGGATTAAACCAGCGAGTAGTGAGAATTGTTTTGACTGGCGATTTGCTCGGCTGTGTTGGTGAATAATCTTTTACATACGTGTATTTTTAAACACTAGTTATTGTGTTTGCCGTTGAAGGTGTGAAGACCTTCGGAGATTTACTCTATGAATTTTGCTGCTGAATCCTGTATTTAAAGGATTGGATTTTTGTTAATAAATTCGCATTGCTCTTGAAGAACTGTTTATTTTCTTTGTGAATGTTCTGCATAAAATCCACGAACCTTCGGATCTACGTAACAATATATATATATATATATATAACTTAATATATTGGTTTCAAAAAAGTTAAATGTGGAAGTCAAATTAAAATATTTAGCAAACCTGTTAAAGATAAGAAGCCCAGTGGCTGAGTGGTAGTGCATCGCGCTTTCACACCACAGGTCTGAGGTTCAAACCTCGAGCAGGGCAAAATTGACTCAGACTTTCGTCCCTTCAATGGGACGATAAATTAGTACCAAGCTTGCTTGGGAACTTAACACTGGGGGTTTTCGCGTCAGACTAACTACCTAATCTGAACATTTGCTCTTCCAACTCAGGGTCTAAGATCACGTATACTGAGTTGGGCACAATAGGCTTTGACCCACATGGGCTGCTGCGCCACTGGGTTAAATTGAAGATAAAAGTATCCCTTTTTTCTGAAAATTTCTGAGATTTTATGCACAGTCAGATTTTTTATATTTAAATTACATTGAAATTTTCCAAAAATTCGTCATTTTCAGAAAATTTTATCTCAAAGGGATATCAAACATATTGTTACGTAGATCCGAGGGTTCGTGGATTTTATGCAGTGCAATCAGAAAGAAAATAAACAGTTCTTCAAGAGCGACGTGAATTTATTATCAAAAATCCAATCCTTTAAATGCAGGATTCAGCAGCAATATTCACAGAGTAAATATCCGAAGGTCTTCACACCTTCAACAGCAATCAAACACAATATATAATCAGCGTTTAAAAATACACGGAAGTAAAGATTATTCACAAGCAAAGCCGAGCTAATCGCTAGTCAAAACAATCATCACTACTCGCTGGTTTAATCCAGACTCCTCGCCGTACCGGCGAGCATCTTTTTATAGGCGCAACAGAAACTTCCAGAAATATAACAGCTCGTGTCATTGAACGTGACACTAGGGGAGAGATCTACTACTTTCTAGAAGATTCCCGAGGGTTCCGAACTCAACAACATGGTCGCCAATGACGCCAACATGATCGCCAAATTGGTCGCCAAAAATAATGCCAACTTGGCCTTACCGCCAAGATTTCACTAAGTTCTCATTGGATCGCCATTATAACGTAAGAGGCGGCATTGCTTGTGAATGGTACAATTTTAACATGAAATAAACATAACATAGAGTAATATAAATGCATTAAACACTCGAATAAAAATTATTTACACTATTTACATAAAATTCGTAACAATATGAATGAAATGTTTTAAATATCAAGAATAACGGAAAAATTGACATTTTTACAACAAAAAGCTAATAAAGAATTTTTTTTTAAATTTCCTCAAATTCAAATGAGGGCCACAAAAATGCTATCAGCGAATCACGGGTTAAAGACCCCTACTTTAGAACTACATAACATATGTAAATTAGTCTTACAATTTATACAAAGAGTATGAACAGTTGTATAATTTGTACAATGGGGATTGGTCCACCGTTAGGTGTACAGGGACTACCCCCCCCCCGTCTTTTTAATTACATAAATATGCAACATACTTAAATTCATTCTCTGCTATTTCGTAAGTTAAAGCGCAAATTTCATTAAATACTCTTTATGTACATCTGAAGATTCTTGTATTTTGAAAATAAAGTTAGAAGAATAATTTTTAATGGACGTTCATTATATACAGTGGGCCACAAAAGTGAATGTGTTCTGGCGTGGGGGTGTAAATTGGCCTCAGAATTAGGTTTACACGCCCCCCACCCCCACCAGAACACCTTCACTTCAATGCTGAAGCATGGATGTGGAGGAGTTCTTGTTCCACATAAATTCATGGGATTAAACTCCTCATTTTTTCATTACAAGGCCCATCGGATCCAAAATTGTTGAATTATCTGCCATTCCAATCAATTTGCTGTCAATTTTGTATTTTCGGTAACTTAATTCCAAGAATCTAGTAGGATCAATAAAACATGGAGGTATAAAAGTGTTCTTGCTTGTGGGAGTAAATTGGCCACAGAATTAGGTAATTTGCTATTTTTTGTTGATATTGTGAATCATGAGCTCTATTTAAATATTTTAAAGAGAAATTTTAAATTATCCGCCCAAAATTTGGATATTGGAAACGACTTCATTTTTAACAGGATAATGACGCCAAGCGCACTGCTCTCAATGTACGCCACTGGTGCCTCTCTAACTGTCCCCAAATTATGAAAATGCCTCCTCAATCACTTTTTTTGGCCCAGTAGAACATATTTGGTGAGATTTTGACGTAAAAAAGAAAACATGACAAATAAACACAAAGTGTGAAGTAAAAACAATAATCACAGAAGAATGGAAAAATGCAGAAATTACAAAAAACTGATTAAATCTATACCAAGACGCTTAAAAGTTGTTGTGGACACTAAAAGATATCCTACTAAGTACTAAATTAAAAAAGAAATACAATATTTAAAGCTGTGTTGAGATTTTTGTTAAGTGTACGAAGACTTTTGTGGCGTAATTTTTAGTAGCTTTTTGATTATTAATTTTTTTAAGAAATTGTTATACTATTTTTTTTAAAATTAATTACTTCATCCCATTAAGAACAAGTTGCAGATATCATAAAAAAATTACAATCACAATATATTAATTTTTATTAGTCGAAAACATTAAATTTTATAAAAAATTGCAAGTGTACGAACACTTTTGTGGCCCACTGTATATATATAGTACATCATGCAATTTCATATCCGATATGAAAAACAAAATGCATATGTATATACAGATATATATAAAAGATAATTTCTCCTTTTTTTTTTAGACTTAAAATAAATTTATGTTAATTCGAAGACCTACTTTGAATGGATGAATAGTAAGTATTTAATAATGATTGAAAATTTGAATAAGATATATATATATATAAATAAATAAATATATAGGGAGAGACAGTGAACTAATAGTAGGAATTGAAAAAAAGAGCATGATTTGTTTGCACTGTTGTAACAATGCAAACCCGGATTGGCTAGTTTGACTGAAAAACTGGTTTTCGACGCCAACTTTTGTCTTTGTTTTAACAGTTACATTATTACTACAATAGAGACGAATCTAAGATGGCGTCAGAAACCGGTAAAAATGAAACTAACATGGCTGCATCTGTAATTCTTTGAATAATTAGTTTCAGTCAAATAATTTTAATTAATTATAATTCAATTATCGTATTTTTACCCAAAACAATAGTGTATAGAAAATTTCAGCTCAAATGAGCGCTTTAAAATGTGACAAAAAAACCTTTTCAAGTTTTGACACAAGTCGCCAAAAATGATGCCAAGGTGGCTGTGTTTGTAATTATTTGAATAATTAGTTTTAATCAATTAATTTTTATTAATTATAATTAAATTATTGTATTGTCATCCAAAATAATCATGTATATAAAGTTACAGCTCAGCTGAGCGCTTTAAAATGAATTTTATTTACGATTGAATATTCCACCAAAATAAAAAATAAATAATTATATAGAGAGTGTGAGCTAATAGTAGGAATTGAAAAACAGCCCTCGTATAATTGCATTGCAAACCAGACAGCCCCCTTTCCCCGGGAGACGATTTTTGGAAAATCTGTTTCTAATCAACAAACAAAAACAAAAAAACAAAAACAAAAAATGCTTACCAAATTTTATATTTGTAGGTCTAATAATCGCACTTCAACGCCACAGGTCCGGGGTTCAAACCCCGTGCTGTGCAAGGTCGATAAATACCAATCTTGCTTAGGAATTAAACGCTGGGCTCTCGCGTCAGATTGGCCACCTGACCGGAACATCTGCTTATGCACCTCAGTGCACAAGGTCACGAAAACTGTGATGGGTACAATAGGCTCTGTTTCGCCACTGAGTTTAGTTTAGGTCTAATAGTTCCGGAGACATCATGATGAGTGAGTGAATCGCTTTTCTCCTTTTTATATATTAATTCATAATCGTTGCGTCTTCTAATTTAGACACAATTCGTTATTAAATTCAAGCAATGAAACTTCTTTGAAAGTTTTCAAAGTATTAACGACGTGTTAATTTAATTTATGTAAAAATTTAAGTAAGCATGTAAGACAGGCAGATTCTGTATTAAATCATAAATTGTTTTCATTCTTTTTTAAATACAATAAATAAGTAAATATCTAACTTTTTTTGTTTCACATTAAACATTTTTTCATTAGTCATTAAATTATCAAAGAAAATAAATTTTTGAAAGTAATATTCTAAATTTTTGCCTTATTGAAAAACAAAGCTTCAAACAACAGAATTTTTTTTTAATTCCATTGGTTTATATACAGTAAAAATGATCATTTGAGGTTGCGCCCCCTCTCCGTGTTACTTTCCTGACTAAATACTGTCTTAATTTGAAATATAATCGCTTTTTTATTAGGTACTTGTGAAATTCGAACTAAGAAGCCATTTGCTATCTGATTACTTACGTCATCGATGACGCATCGATGACTGACATTATGGATCAATGAAGCGTGGTGCAGTAGAGCATGCAAAAGTACGGAAATTCCTTAGAGCAACTCATGCGTAAATAAAACCACAGATAATATAACTAAGAAAACGATTTGAAATACCCTTAGACTGGGTATAATTCTTCGTTCTGAAAAATCTACTAATGTGTCTCCAGTGAATACATATAGAAACTTTATACTAATGCAATATGCAAGAAACATTACATTTTTTAAAGTACAGTCGGACCTCTATTTAACGAAGTTGCTAAATCCCGAAAAAAGTTCGTTATATGGAAACTATGTTATATAGATGCTCATCTTTCAATATACTTTATATAAACCACGTAAAACAAATTTTAAATTCATAAACACTATATATTAAAAAAAGTAATTTTTCACACCTTTTCATAAATTAATATCTATTTATTTCATATATATCTTA
>BMAV01021030.1:101783-117480 GCA_019973955.1 Trichonephila inaurata madagascariensis | reverse complement strand
TAAACCTTTATTTAAGTCGTCCGCAACTGAACATTTATCTTTAATTATAATAAATAAACCGATTCACCCTTTTCCCTATACAAATATTCCTTTTGCAGATCTCCTTCTTCAGTGATAGAATGATATCTTAATGTCCCGTTGGGGTTTAACTCCTTTATAATGAACTTCTATTTCTTCCAAAGCTATCGGACCGTTTAACTCTTGATCTGAATGATTCCCACTAAGTTATCCCCTAAACTTCCCGCGCTTATCATCAAGCTTCTATCCCAAAGTATATCATTTTACTATTATCTTCGTTTATCTTCTTGTATTGGGTTGGAAAGGTTTTGCCATTAATCGTGGCCGTCAAAGAACATAGGAGTTATGTTAGCAGAAGGACGCGAGAGACGTCACATCCTAAGTAAACAGTTATGTTCTTTATTTGTTCTGATGTGTGGCTTTAATCCGACACTGTTCCTTTTGACCTCGAACCCACTTTTGGTTCGTCAGCACCGGCACGGCTAGGCTAATTCACGGAGTTAGGATTCTTCTTAACTTTATCTCAAATCACTTTACAGCTATTTCTCTATTTAGCGACTTCACTTCCAACTTAGCAATAACTTCTGCCATAGACTCTACTGCTTCCAGTATATATATATATGATTACTAATTTACATAACCACGTTCTTCTTCTTGAGTTGGTTAGAAAGAATTGCCATTCTGGCCCCAAAGAACCCAAGAGGACTGTTAGCTGAAATCGCGATGAAAGTCCCGTCACAGTTTGAACCACCAATTTTCTATGTCGTAGCCATATAGAGCATTCGGTTGATGGCTGGGAGGAAAAATTCAATCGAATCGGTTTTTAAACATTTTTACTTCAATCTTTTGCTTTTTATGACTTGCTATATGCGAAATGGAATGATGGGTTAAAATCCCAGTAGCAAGAACAAACTATTGCAGAGTAATAAGATTTTGACAACACATTTATCTAGGTAGTATATTTAATTGATTAAAGTACCAAGGAAATAAGTTAATATATGTGACGTATTATATAATGACGCCCAAACATGAAAGATTGGTAAATCCATGAAATTACTTGTCCTGATGTATTCTTGTCTATCTATCGAACATCGTCCCGTCAACTAAAAGTATTTAGTTTTTAAAGAACTCGTATTTCGTAGTCTACCGGCGCGACCAATCCACTGGCGTAGCTAGTCCTGAAAGGTCCCTGTATCAAACTTCCTTAGGAGCTCTTTATTGGGCTCCTTAATATTTTAAGATTTTTTTGCTTATGCATTTTGCGGCCCCTGAAGCTTGGGGGCTCCGTATCATTGATACAGCTGATACGGTGGTAGCCCCACCCCTGGACCACACAATCTGATTAAAGTTTCGAGATCTTGATTTATGTGTATAACATAAGTACTAATATTTAAACTATTATGTATTTAATTTTTTTAAAAAAAAATTCGCATGCTTGTTTTTATTGTGAGCTATTTAATTGAATCAGCAATTTGAAGAAGGGAGTGAAAACCCCAAACTGTTTGAGGGAGAATATTTTCAAGCAATCTTTGGCAGCAAACAAATTTACACGTATTTATATTAATATTTATCTCATAGAAGCAATATTAGAAAAATAATTGATTCAACTTCGAGTGATTAATTTTTAAACGCATGTGAATCGTAAAGGAAAATTAATTTTAGTAATTATTATTTAAATGTGATTTTTTTTCGAAAAAAAAAAAATTAATTTACAAAATTTGAATTGTAATTTTTTTTTTTTGTCGTTAACAATTTTTGCTTTTAGTGCAAAAGTGATACATTTCATTAAAAAAAAATTATAACTTTTTATTTGATGAAAGATTTTTTTTCTGTGTATATGATAATGTTAAAAGTGAAAAATCGAGACCGTAACAGCCTTTTCAAAATAAAGACAGTGTGACATGTTTATTTATTATAAACTAAGTAAATTCTTTTTCAATTCGAATTCATAGTAATTTCTTTTTTCAGAATGATAATTTATTCCTTCGAAATATTTCTTTCTGCAGACTTCGTTACTTTAACTGAATTTGAAAATTATTTATCAAAACATTTGTGGGATTCATTGGAGTATAAAGGCAGATTTTAAAATTTCTGTCTATCTCCCAAAATTATACCAATTTTGTATGGATGAAAATATATTTGATACACTATTTACTCTTTTAGATCTTTTTGTTTTTTTTAATAGTTGTACGACATACATTTTTAATACAAATACAAACGTTTAAAAATCTGAAAATTAATCAATTGATGCTGAATCAAAAATTGAAGAGAAAAAAGGTATATTTTCCTTATTTTATATAATTATTATGGATATTATCTAGAAATAATTTGCTTTAAAGTTTATTGAAATTTTGATGTATTCTCGGGAATTCCGGGATTTCCCAGAAATCCCCGAGAATGGAAAAATAAACCCCGGGAAATTAGAAACTTTAATCAAGACCGTCTTGCTACTGTTGTCATTGTGATTTTAGTTTTTTTGTAACTTCTTGCAAAAAAATTGGTTGTTTATGTTTGTTTGGAAGAGTCAAAATTAAGAACAGTCGATTTCCAATTTTGTAGATAAATCTCTTATAAATTTCATCCCTATCCAGAAAAAAAGTTTTTAGTGATGTTGTAGTAAATTTAAAAACACGTAAGGTATTGTTAGTAAAAATAAGTTGTAAAAAGTTGAACGATAAAAACGATTTGCCTAGGAGGTTCCCTTCTACCTTCCTGCACTTTCCTGAAAAATCGGCTTACGTTAGATTGTGAAGTTATGGCTTTCTCCAGTAATTTCTAGAGACATCCATTTGATCAAGAAGTCTCTAAATTTGTTTCCCTAAAATTATGACTGTATCACAAATATTTCGCCATGTTTCCATATATACGCCATTGTAATGAAAGGGACGGCGTTGCTTGAGAATATTACAACTTTTATCATAAAATAAATACAACGTAAAGTAATATTAACATGTTAAACAGCCAGATTTTAATTATTTACACTGTTTTACGATGAAACAATAATTACACAAGGGGATAACATTAATAGCACAAAGTATGTATAAACTTTATATAAATAAGTTTTTTATGATACTGAAATAAATTTATTTACACATAAGATATTGTTCTCAAAAATGGGTCGTAAAAAGTGTTGAATTTAACTGAAGAGGAACACCAAAAAAAATTTAGAAAAAAAAAAATGAGAAAACAAATGAAGAAAATACATGAAAGGCAGAAACTTTTAAAGAAGACGTTAGTCAAAAATTTACAACCCGAACAGTTAGGAAAACTTCGAGTCAGCCAGAGAATTGAAAATTTAAAGTCTGAGCAGTTATAAAAGAAAATGAAGCACGATAGAGCTTGGGGAAGGACACGATAGAGCTGGGTTGGAGGAAGACGTTGAATTTCTATGATGCGTGTTCAAAATATTAGGTTGGGTAAAAGAAATCCATTATTTTAACATGCTTTCGATTGTCCAATTTACGTAAAATATGCACCATTTTGTTGTATAATTTGTTGCCATTTTAAAGGTTGCTTCATAATGCTTCTCTTATCGAAGTCTTGGTCCTTATTGGTGAAAACATCTAGAAATCGATTTTCCCAATCTTCTCTTGATCCCAATTTTTTATCACTCAGGAAGTTTTGAAATGCGAGAAAAAGGAGGTAATTGCTTGGTGCCAGGTCCGGACTATAAGGTGGATGCACTAAAATTTCCCAACTAAGCTCCCCTAGTTTCTGGCGAGTTACTACAGAAGTGTGTGACCTGGCGTTGTCCTGATGGAACACAACACCGCTTCTGTTGGCCAATTCTGGCCATTTCTGGTCAATCGCTAGCTTCAAATGGTACAGTTGTTGACAGTAGAGATCTGCATTTAGTGTTTGGCCATACAGAAGCAACTACTAATAAATTATTCCTTTCCAGTCCCACCAAATACATAGTAGAACCTTCCTGGCCATTAGTCCTTGTTTGACCACCGTTTGAGCTGCTTCACCGCCCTTTGACCACGATCGCTTTTGCACAATATTGTAGTATGTGACCCATTTCTCATCTCCAGTCACCATCCGCTTAAGAGGTGGGTAGATTTCATTCCGTTTGGCCAAGACTTCGCAGATGGAAACTCGATCCATCATGTTTTTTGGTGTTTTAGTGTGGCACCCAAACGTGGAGCTTCTTTTTGAATCCAACTTTGCGCAAATGGCTTAAAACTGTGTTATGGTCCCTCTTTAGTTCCTGGGTGATGCTACGACTACTAACATGTCAGTCAACTTCGATTATTTGTGCGATTTTATCGACATTTTCGACGATGAGCCTGCCTGTGCGAAGTGCATCTTTAACATCAAAAATACCTGAACGGAATCAATGAAATCAAAATTGCACGTAATTAACTTTTACAGTATCAGCACCATAAACACCATTCACAATTTCAGCCACCTGGCTTGCATTTTAGTCTTTATCAAAGAAAAACTGTAAAATGTACTGAATTTTCTCTTTGTTGACTTCCATTTTAACACCCTGTAACTCACAACTGAATTGACTAAACAAAAAAAGCAAAATAATTTTTTTAGTCTAAAATGTCATCCTTACAACGAGCATAAATTTCAAATTGTTTGATCGATACTTCACGAGATATCGACACTACAGCCATCTACCGAAAAAATAATGGATTTTTTTCCCCCAACCTAATATTTACTTATGGTTTAACGATGTTACGCAAGTCATAAAAGAACAAATTAACTTTAATACTGCTTGTTAACGAGTGAAAACGTATGAAACACGACATTCTATGGAAAAGTAAACAATATGGAATAACAACATAGTATTGTCGAATAACTACAGAGAAATTAACAATTTAACCAGTTCGCTTCATTTCATGCAGTCACAGAGGTATCCTGAAAATATTAGAACTAAAAGATGCCAAATAACGGTAGGCTTATAGAAGATGGGCAACAAGTTGAATCCGAGTAAATGGGCCATGGTGATTTAAATAAAGAATGTAAATTTTGTGGTTCAAAGTTATGGTGCTGAGGTTTTTTCATGTGTAACATCGAAAAACTATGTTTACTCACAGACAGATGTATGTGGCTCTGTCAAAGTGCAGAAGCAACGACGGAATAAAAATTCAGTGTAATTTAGTGGAAAAGGTGATTTGGAATATTATTTTTGAAGAGGCATAACTTGAATAAAAAATTAAAATGCGGAGATGTAGATCTGACATTTATTTTCTTCCTGCTTACAATATATTAAAAAAATAGAGGTACATAATAATACATACAAATTAAAGTCTTACAATTTGAGAAATGAGTCTAAACAGTTGTATAATTTTTAAAATGGGGATTGATCCGTCATTAGGTGGGCAAGGGTTACCCCCTTCCTAGTTTTCCTAAAAAATAGCATACTCTTAGAAACAACTATTATGCTAAGTTTTCTTGAATGCAGCGTTATTAATCAAGCTATTCTATTCGTATTTGCTACCCTTATGTAACATTTTATTTGACGATAAAATAAACAATGACTTGTTAAAGTTTACTGATCAATATATATTAATCAGACCTACAGATAGTATTTTTTAAGTCTATATTAGACTACACATTAGAAAAAATGAGTAAGTTATTATAATATTGAGTATAAAAATACAAATACATGAATTGTAATATTTAAAACATTTTTTACCCTTATTTTACGTACAGTTTTTAAAATTATGTTGTAAAGTTCGTGTTTTATTATGTAGTTAAGTAAGAATCTCCCTTGAAAAATATATTTTTATCATCTTTATTTGAAATATAGAACTTGCATTGCATTCTGTAATTTTTAAATGATTAATAAGCAAAGGATGCACTTATTTACATTTTGCCTTTTAGCAGGAATTTTGTTTTGTGGGGCTATACTTTAGGATGCATCACTTCTAGGTTGATGTTGCCTTATTATGCAGTCTTTTCGTCATCTTGTTATGGTTATGATGTAATTACAAGTATCAGATTCATCGAAGCAATTACGCGACCCTCACAAAACAAGTAATGTGACCCATTTAAAGTAATTTTTGTAATTACTAAGTTCTTCTAAAACTGCTCTTTCTTTTCCTTTATTCATTTGCCCCCTCATTTGTTAGTTTTAGATGATTAGAAAATGAGTGATTATCTTGTTTAACACTTACTCCTAGCTGGCAATTTTTCTCCTTTTTTAAGCTGATCATGTATATGTACAGATCTATAACTGGTATTATGATGTAATTACCCTAAACTCTCTCTTTAGTTGATTTATCATAATTACAAAATATTTATATAGAATGATGCTCTTTTTTTCTTCTTTTTTTAAAAATATCATTAATATCTATCGCTTAACGGTGAACCAACCCCTTTTGCACAAGTTGTACAACTGTTCATACTCCTTGCATAAATTATAAAACTGTAATTTACATGCATTATGTAGTTATATTTAATTTTTTAAAAAAAATTTCTAATGGGCTGCAAATTGGTGTTTTATCATTGCAGACCTAGTACATTCCCCGGAAGCTAGTATCGCACCTTATAGGCAGATACCAATCACCACAAGTAATGTTGACGTACAGTTTAATCTCCAGAGGAAGGCACCTGAGCTCTGACGATGCGAACCTGTACTAGGATTTTAATTTTGCCGAGAGCACTCAAGCCAAACAGACGATTTAAGAATATTTTACAAGCCGTATAATTATATGAAATGGCCGCTGTCGATTTTCTACATCATGAAAATCCATAAAAAATGTGAGTTTGGCGCAGTAAAGCCGAAATCGGATCTTGCGCCAATAAAAACCAAAAATCACTCACTCACTCACATGTGTGAGATAAATAAATAAATTTGTTACATTATCACGAAAAACTTTTTCTTTATGTATGGAGAGAAATTGTAATATTCGCAAGCAATACCGTCTCTTACATCAGAGGTGTTTTTTAAAAAAAATTTAAATATCAGATTTTTAAAGTTTTTCATTTTGAAATTTATTTGAGGGAAATTTATATATATGTATATATCTACAATGTATTTACCTGTTACCTGTTCTTGTTTTAAAATAAATCCTTTTTGATAATAGAAATGTCCTTTAGATTAAAATAGATTTATATTTTATCAAACAGTTACATTTGATTTTACTATAGTAAATTACTTTTTTTAATAAATTACTTATTGCATTATGCATATCCTTTATTATGGATGGTACATGATTCTTAGTGTACGCGACTTTTGTTTCTTTCCTCCTTTTCTGTTTTGAGTGCCCAAAAAGCAAGAGGCAGTCAGAGATGTTTTTAAAATTTTAAAAAAATATTCAGGACGTTAAGATAAAGGACAATGTATATTTAATCGTTTGCGAATGACAGCACTATCAAATTTCAACAATGAGTAACGAAAAATCAATTCAATAGGAACACCGTAATTTTCAAGAAAATGGCATCTGTAATATTTTAAACATTATTTGATCATTGCATTATTATATTATATATAAACATTATTATATTATCTATGTCTGTATACATGAAAAATAATGAAAACAATAATAATAATTCATTCTGTTTTAAATGTTCACTCTAATAAATGTTTTTTTTGTTTCCAAATCTGATATAAAGGTACATATTTTTATGTGCAGCCCGCGAGAGTATAATGTTTTCCCGAAGTGGACCGCTAGGTCATTTGGGTTGGACACCCCTGCCTTACATTATAATGGCGTTTCAATGGAAACTTTTCAAAATGTTGGCGCTACAGCCAAATTAGCATCATTTTTGGCAATCAAAATAAATTTATTACAGCATTAGGGAAATTTTATATATATATATTTATATATATATATATAGGGAGATATTATCTGCTAAGTAAACTTTTGAGTTACGTAGCTTTTTGATTAATATACTTAGATTTTAACCTTATACTGCGAAGTACAGTAATATTTTAAGTTTAAAATTAATTATCTCCCACAGACTAAAATTGAATATTTCATTTGTGATATTTTTCAATGCAAATTAATGTATGAAATAGCTTACAATTTTTATGCATTGATTCTTTTCTAGTTCTGTTTTCTCGATTCTATTGTGATATAATTAATGCTTTTAGAGTGTTTTCAGTCATACTCTATCTCGTAAAGTTATAAATTTAATTCAGTACTAAGGGAATTTGTGTGATATATATTACTTATATATAAACGTCAATCCAAAAAGAAGATTGTAAATTACTGTGAGGTTTTCAATAGAATAAATTTCCCGTTGTTTTTCTTTTATTTCTTGAATAGGATATGCCAGTATAGTATTAAATTTCTCGATAAAATCAATGTTTTCGAAAGTTATTCAGTTTAGAAATGGCGGGAAAACTATTCAAGTTATTTACTTTCACATTGTAAAGTTGTTTTTTAAATTTTTTTTACGAAGTTTTAAACACGAAGTAGTACAATAAAATTAATAAGATTTAAGAATTCTTAGATTTTACAGAAGAAATGCCTTGAAGCATCTGTTACAAACAAAAATATGCTGTATATTATAAGTAATATTTTTATATAATTTTATCAGCATTATTAAGATGCTTATAGTTCAGTTCACTACACATTGCAAACATTATTTTGACAACGAATATCCACTTTTTAAAATTTTCTTTAAAGTCAACAGGCCAATCTTATATTATCCAAGTTCCATTTAGATCTAAGTACCGAGGCTCTATTGGGCTTAAAATTCATACTATTTATCTAAAATCCTCTAAGCTTATACAAATACTTTAAACTTCAACTCCTTTCATAAAGCAGATTTCAATTTGAAAGATGTAGTTGAATACAATTTTGAATGGATTTCATATATATTAGTTTTAAAGAAATTTTGATAATTCTTAAAGTAAGTTTTATCACATTTGCAGAGTTAAGATGACCACACAGTAGGAAGAGCCGAACTGAACGTTTAATTTATTTTTATTCTGATTTTTAAACTGATTATTCTAACTTAAGCTTACTTTTTGAACTAGACGACTTATGCTACTTGAAAAGTTAAATGATTTAACTACGAGTATTTAATGTTGTGATTACGCATTTCAGAATTTTGCAGTGATTTTTTTTATTAATGAACTCTCATATATCAGTGCTATTAATCACAGCCACAAGTAGGTTAAAACACTTAACTGGTTCAGTTAAAATTATCATAGTCTGCTTGAGTCGGGATTCGTGAAAATTATGTCACCTAACTTTGATACTCCGCAAAAAGAAAAATATTGCATAAATTCCTATGCTAATTATTTCAAAAGATGATCTTTTAGTTAAGATTCCGAAGTAGTACACTATTTGTTGTTTTCTGTTCATAACAAATATTGCATTTTTTTAAAAAAATGAATACTTCATTTCAAAAAGCTCAATCATGTGTGTAATTCAAATGAAGTAATACATTCAAAAACAATATGGAAAATATTTTGTGAATACTTTATTGGATTAAATTTTCTAAGTGTTTGCTTTCTAATTTCTCTTAAACTAATTGAAAATGTTTAAAAGAAAACTAAATTGAAAAATTTTTAAGTATTTCTGAAGGAATACTTAAGCAGTGGAAGAAATAAATTTAGCTAGTTAGACTCATCAAGCGATAACTTTTAAAAAGATGTAGAGCCTGAAACCATGCAGAGGTCTTAACAATTTAACCCTTTTTTCTACCGTATTATGATGCACTGCAGCTTTTTTCGAGCAATATTATTATTTTTTTTTGAGTCACTACGTTGAAAATAGAGGGTTATACGTAAATAAAATACTCACCTTTGGGAAACTTAATCTGTTAGAGCTAATTAATCAAATTGGTAAATTATTATTATAAAAATATATTTTTTTCTTTCTAAATTTATTGCTAGATTTGGGTTACATATTTAAGATTGAGTTTTTTAAAGAGTCATTTTGAAAAAAATAAACAAATAAATTGGCAATAATTTTTATGGATAGAAAAGCAGTAAGTGCTGTGCCCTTTTAAAATCTTTTAGAATTTCAAGTGAGTGTGAGTGAATATTAACGTCACAATATTCAGCTAATCGAGGGGTTTTAGCAATGGACCTCGTAATTTCGATTTATGATCAAGTGACGACTACGACACCTGAGCTGGCATCCCCTCTCCTAATTTCCACACCACTTCAAAGGGAGGACGTTTGAGCCTTGACATATTTAACGTGCATCGGCCCTTTCTGCATGAAATGTCTTCAGTGGTATTAGGTTCGAACTCATGTCATACCGGTCACAAGTCCATTACCTTGGCCACTAGGCTATTCCAAGACCGATGACTCTAGCGAAGATGAGCTGACGGAATCGTCATTTTCTAAGTATAATTTTTCTTAGAACTGATGCATTTTGTCAGAATTGTACCCCTGCTGCACTACAGCATCACCACCTACCACTAGAATTCGCTAGTTGAATCTCTAGATGTAAGAACGCAAGAATGTGTGTTCGTGTATTTTTTCTAATATTTACTTCATTAATGAACCTATTTTTCTTTTTAAAGCGAGCTTGTCACTGTGTTTCCGAAGAAACACAGTGACTTATATACACAAATATAACAAACTATTTACAATAATGGAAAATGCACTCATTACAATCAAGCTTTACAGTGATCTAGAAACTATTTTTTAGAACAGTTCCACTAGCAGAAACTCAGACAGGTAAAATCTCCCTGTCTTATCGCAGTCAACGCACAAGCAATTTCGGAATTTGACTGACTCACCCTTAAACTCCACCAACCTTTAAATAGCATTATAGAAATTTCTAGAAGGGTCGATTCCAGAGACTTCACGATGGTTCCAGAATGGCAGCATTTTCACCAAATTTGTCTCAAGGGGCGATATAGTCTCTAATCAAGAAACCCCGTTCACATCTCTTAGGATTGCCTTAATCTTATTTTCCAAGTTCATGCTGAAAAGCGTACTTTCCTTGTAAAACTGAATTTCCCCCAAACAGAGTATCCTTGCAAGGGAATCAACATTTGTTACGTGTTTTAATATATAAAAGTTAACTTACCTTACCTTACTAACAGTATCATAAATACTGATTTGAATTTTCTTATGCAATTATTTATTTGTTATTTCATCTATTTTATCTTTTTACTGCTGAGGGTATTAAGTTATGCCCATTGGCTCCCTTTATAGACTTTAATTAATCCGGACATTCTAGAGTCTCAATTATTCCTGGTTTAATATTGTTCTGCTGAGTAAAAAAATAGAAAAGATGCGAATTCATAAGAAAAAATATTTTTTATTGTGTGTGTGTATGTAATAAATTCGGTAAAACTATATAACAGCAGTATTTTAATATCTCTCATCGTATTTAACTGTATTATATCGGGCAAAACTTCAATCAATTTTTATCGAAATCGAATACATTTTAATCTAAGTAAAATCACGTTTTCTTTTTATCTGATTTCAATAGTCTTTCTCCTCAATTACTACTTAGCACAGCTACGTACAAATTTCTAACATATTGCTAATGGCTATTTTAATAATAAGACTTTGAACCTAATACTTCTTTTAGGAATACTCAGTTCCTTCTGGCCTCTTTGTTTTGCTTTCTAACTAGCTTTGGAATGATGATGATACAAATTCGTTGTACGATCATAGCTTAATATACAAAGCGGAATGTAGCTTGTTTGATGACTACTGGCTATTTATTCCACAAGAACAAATCTTACTCATTGATGAATATTTGTAGGAAAAGAAAATTCTACATCTCACATGTTATTGCCCCGAAACTAAGTTAATATAGCGTTATCTGGTTCCATAAGGAAAGTGAGTTCCCTCGGTCTTAAATTCATTGCTCAAGGCATTAAGAAATACATTTCCACTGTTACTGCTCAAGCCTAATCAATTTCGCTTAGTGAGCCTATCTAAACAGATGTTACGCAGACTGTAAAAGAGATAAAGAGCATTTTCAGAGTAAAGATTAGAATGTATGTGTTACCAAATGTATGTGTTACAAAATATGTCTCGGAGAAAGTAGTTAATATGTAAGAGAAGCTTTTAAAATGGTGTCAGTGCCCCAACAAAGTTTAGATATATAAAGCCTGTGAAAAGTTCCTTAGTAAAATATACATATATTATTTAACAATAAGAATACATTTACTATTTGATAATACCTCCAGAAAATATCAACATAACATGAAAATAATTCCTTGCAAGATTTGAATTTCGCGATTACACGATTACGTTTTTAATAAGTCAATGGAAAAATAACACTAAAGGAGAAAAATTGATTCATAAACGTATTTATTATGTAAAAGGCACATAAAAATGTGGCACACATTATAAATGTATGTATATATACAGGGTGTCCAGCCTTAATGTGAGCCAATAGCTAATTCCCGAACCGTTCAGTTTAGATATACACTTCCAATTTGAAAAATGTTTTAAAAAGGTAAAGAATGTTTTTACGTGCTTTTCGAACAAAAAGACCCATTTACAAAAAAATTACAAAAATTAATTTTTATACGGTCTCCAGGTCCTATCACTTGTATTTACGAAAAGATTCAGTACACAAAAACAAAGTAAACACAAAAAGTTTCATTTTATTACGATATAAAAACTGACCGAGCTATGCCTACATGAAGTTGAAGCAATTGCTCAGAAAAGGGGGTCGTATACAAATTGAGTTTAGGGAACAGTAATTCACTATTTACAGAAAGAGCAAAAGAAAAACATCATAGTAATATTAAAACATCGTTGATTGACAATTTGTATTGTTGTATGGCAAACAATAAAAGTTACATTAAATAAATACAACTTGTACCGAAAAAATTAAAACAACTTGTCTTAACACATAGCGGAGAAAGAATACAGGATTTGTCGTTCAAATTATATCATAATGTGGAATGATGTGCCAATCATGAATCACAGGAGCTTTATTATATCAGGATGACCAAATTAACTTAAATAATGTTCAAAATGACTGCCTTCCGCAGAAATGCAATACCTAACGCGCGTCAGAAATTCTGCCTGTAGCTTCTGCAACATAGTTGGTATCACAGACTTGCATACCACGCTGATTCGATTGAGTAAATTGGATTTACTGGTGAATTCACGTTCGTACACTTTGCGTTTTAGGTAGCCCCAGAGAAAGAAATCCAGAGGACTTAGGTCACGTGATCACGGGGGCACTCCTGTTGGCCTCCGTAGCCGATTATTCGAGTGTCAAATGTCTGCGCCAATAATGTACATGGGGTTGCGCAGATTTATGTGCGGGTGCATCATCATGCTGGTACCACATGCGTGCCTTTGCCCGTAAGGAAACTTCATCTTCTAAAAAATCGTAAAATTTCCGTGTATGATTCTGATGTGAAAGGTCCATCGAAATACATTGGGCCATTTAAGGTGCTCTTCCATATTCCGCACCACACATTCACCGACCAACGCTCTTGGTGGCGATTCGGTCATATTAGATGTGGGTTTTCGAGGGACCAATAATGCGTATTCTGTGTATTAATAGTGCCTTGCCTCGAGAACCAGCATTCATCCTACCACAAAACTTCATTAAAAAATTCTGGATTTTCATCTAGTGTGTTTAACACGAAATTGCTCTGGGCATTAGTTCCTGCGCCAGAACTGGACTACAAGGATATGCAACGTACGTATGTAATATGTTCGACACCGTCGATTTTGAGGAGGAACAAGCCTTGCTAATATCCCGGACACTACTTTCAGGATGAGCCAGGGCATATCCTGGAACATCCGCAGCGGGTACCCCGCAAGCTTGCAGGTGTGCACGAGACAAGGGAATACGTCTATGACAACTCCCAGTTTTATACAAGCGTTGAACATCGCGGGCAATTATGCAATAAGATGGATGTCTTCGACTAGGAAATTTAATGGCATAAAGTCTTGCCAACCCTCTCTTATTTCGATTACACTGACATTCGATTCACAGTATTCTTCATTTGTATACATCTCATTCTCCCGTACTAGAATTCGTAATATTAGAATACGACTTTATGCGATTGCAAGCGACTACACAACAGATTTTTAAAGTTCACCATAATCAGTACCGCAGCAAATAAGTCTATTTTATTGGAACTGATTTTGAAATGTTTTTTTCGTCCAAAATATTTCATTTTGTCTATGTTTTACACGTACACAGAATAAATTTTATTTCTTAAGTACTCAATTATTGTATTATTAACGTAATGTATGTTTTTTTAAATTTAAAAATGATTTACAAAAGAGTGACGCGCAAGAGCGAAAGTTTCCTGGCAGAGTTCCAATTAATTTCTCTTTGGAGACGGACCCTTACTAGATTCTTGACAATAGCACAGAAAATGGATAATATGTATGATTTTCAAAAATCTATAACTCGGCCAGTTTTTATCGTAATAAAATGAAACCTTTTGTGTTTACTTTGTTCTTGAGTACTGCATCTTCTCATAAATATAAGTAATAGGACCTAGAAACCGTATAAAAATTAAATTTTTGTAATTTTTTCCTAAGTAGGTTTTTTGGTTCGAAAAGCACGTAAAAACATTCTTTACCTTATTAAAACAATTTTCAAATTGGAAGTGCATATCTAAACCGAGTGGCTCGGGAATTAGCTATTGGGTCACATTAAGGCTAGACACCCTGTATATATATGTGTGCGCGTGAGTGTGTGGGTATATGTAACCAATAATAATGTATACTAAATTGCTATAAATCTAAAAGAAACAAAGTAAAAGTATAAGCACACTGCTCAAAAAAATTAGGGAAGTAAGCAAAAAAAAAAAAAAACAAAAAAAAAAAAAAAAAAAGAAGGAAGAAACCATTGCATTGTCTATTTTGTGCATGGGCATAAAATAGAGAGTACAGATGTAACAAAACGCAATACAGAAAAAAAAATTGTATGGGAATTGAAATTTTTTGTGATGGTATAAAGAACACGAAATGATGCTTCAGGCCAAAAATTTGGTTACACGTAAGTGGCAAAAAACTGATTGTTTAAAATTGATACTGGAGGATTAATACGGTGTATGCCTCCTTCCCTAACCTCCAAGACTGCCACATATCTGTTTAGCTTGGATATAATGAGGTTATCGATGAGAATTTCGGGAATACTGTTCCTCTCTTCAAGAAGTGCAATTTCCACGTCCCGGATAGTTGGCAAAAGCAGTGATTGCGTTGAATGCATCGTCCAAATGAGTCTCGAGCATGCTGTATAAGATTTAGATCAGGACAACATGCTGGCCACTCTGTACGCTATATTACTTTGGGTTCAAGAAAGTACTTCAGAAGGACGAGTGGCATGATTTATGGCATTATCCTGCATTAAAAGAAACGAATCTCTCATTCCTCAAAAGAGCAGCTGAAGAGTTGAATTTCTCCACTGAGACAACAAAACTTTTTACGAAATCACGATTTCTGCACTTATCTCCTTTTTCTGATTTTTGTTCCCATGTATGTTGATTTGCATATGTAGTTTTCTTCTTCTGTTTTTTGCTACACTTTAGACTATGGAGATTTGTTTAACGTTACTGATCAGAAGAAATTTTTGTAATATTTGTTATATCCGTGAGCTCTCCTAATTTGTTTTAGCAGCGTATAATCAGACAGTCAGATAAAGAATAAATTAGCCACATAGTAGTGCAGTAACAAATTGTTAGCCTTAGGAACTAAGAATGCAGGTTTAAATATTGTTGTCAAGTTATATATATTGTTATGTATATCCGAGGGTTCGATGATTTTCTGCAAAACAATCACACACACACACACACACACACACACACA
>BMAV01021030.1:63628-99637 GCA_019973955.1 Trichonephila inaurata madagascariensis | reverse complement strand
GCACAATGACAGCTCAGCGGTACCTCCATGACATTTTTCAGCCACATGTGTTGCCACTCATGGCAGGGCACCCAGGAGCCAATTTTCAACAAGACAATGCTCGATCAAACACAGCAAGGATGTCACAAGACAGCTCCACTCCATTACCACCCTTCTCTAGTTTGCTCGATCCTCAGATTTGTCACCAATCGAGCATATCTGGGATCATGTGGGATGGCAAGTTGAACAACTTATGATTTTGGTCGAACTAGAGGCACGTTTACACAACTATGGAATGGTTGAGATGTCTCAGGACACCGTACGGAACTTGTATGTCTCAATGCCTGCTCGTATCTCATCGTGCATTCGTGCTAGAGGGTTTCCAACAGAGTTCTAAAACTTTCGTTCATTTGTACTCTTTGTCTGCAATAAATGATCCATTTTCTTTGATTTTTAATCATTTACTTATATTAAAATAGTGCTTAAATATGTAAAATTTCGTTTCATTTTGATCCCTTTTTCTTGATGCGCAAACTTTTATGGTAATGAGTGTATTTTATGAAATATACTACTTAAAGATATCACTTATACGAATTTACATTAATGTATCAAAATAGTTCAGTTGCCTTATTATGACAATTCTAATTAAGATCAAGTTGGTCCCGTATCAATTAGCAACCAGCACAGGTTCTCACTGGAGGCTCCCTCAATGCTCCATTTCTACCTCAGCACAGCGAAAAACTTGGAATTTCTCTTTGTCGGGTAATCGCAGGACAAAACGGATTTTGTTTCATAAAATTCCCGCCTCTTCTGATTTCTGGCAGATTGGATGGCTCGACAACCGTAAAATCTCTTTGAAGGTATCATTTCTTGTTGTAGTTTCAGCATCAATGCGGTTCAAAATTACATGGTCCGTCGCCAAAAAGCCCTCGTGTAGCTGAACAGTGCGACGTTAATATTCACTCACTCCAGCATCACTGCTTACTAAGGAAGACAGAAATTTATTTAAAGATTTTCTTTGATTTCCTTACTATTTCTATAGAATATTTGAGAAAGGGAATATTATATGGTTTCTTTTGAAACGCCTTCTTCGAATTCTCAAAATAATCTTCAAGGTACTTGTAAGAGTCTTCAACTGTATGTGCGGATGGTATACAAAAGGAAAACTTTTAAATCTTTAATTTCAATAAGATGAAAGGCCTGTTACTACCCATCCTTATAATGGTATCAATAAAATAATTACAGTTTATATAAAGTGTTGCGTATTTTTGTAAAAAGCGTAGGGAAATGCGTGAATTCTATCTCTATTATGTTCAATAGAGATAGAGGGAATTCTATTTCTATCTCTTATTCTTTAATTTGCCTTGATAAAAGTTCGCTAAGTGTCCATCGACTTTATAATATTTGAGAGCAATTTCGATGGAATTTTAATAATTTATCTGTGTAGCTTGGATAGACAGATATATTGGATTTTAGCTGCCTGACTACTAATGGCTACTACAAGGTGGGATAGTTTCGTTCTGTTATCCCAACCGCAGCATAGTGGACGATATATAATTGTGTCTTAAATAAAGCCCAATAATTCTGTCTGTCGTAGATAAAAAATTTGGTTATAGGAGATGTATGTTTTTCTGTCCTTGAAGTATATGAAATATATATTTGCTATTTTCTTTCAACTTCTTTACTTTTTTATATATTTCCTTTATCTTTTTCTTTATTTTATCGCTACCTTCCCTTCAACTTTTCTTTGAAGATATTCTTAATTTTTTCATGTTCCCTTTAATCTTTCTCTATTGTAATTCTTTCTCTATTGTGTGTATTTAGCTACTCGAGTGCTTTTGGCGATGGACCTGGTAATTTTGAACCATGGTCAAGAGATGAGGACTGTACCTGAGCTGGCACCCCTTCTCCTAACTACTTCTACACCACACCATCGGAAGGGCGTATGGGCATCGAGAGATTTAACGTGCATCGGCTGAGGATTGGTGTTTTACCATTGCAGACCTAGTACATTACCCGGAAGCTGGTATCTCTTTTCGGTGGGGCATTATAGAGGCGGATACCAATCGCCGTAGGTAATTTTGATGCCCAGTTTCCACCCTAGAGGGAGGCATCTGAGCTCTGACGATGCGAACCTGTACTAGGATTTTATTTTTCCGAGAGCACTCAAGCCAAATAGATACGCTAGGGATCTTTTACATGCCGTATAATCATACGACATGGCCACTCTGCCAATTTTCTGCATCATGAAAATCGACCGACTTGGGCCGAGGTCGAACCTACAACCTTGGGTGCAGAAGGCCAGCGACAAACCAACCACGTCACCCAGTCGGTATTTTGGTAAAATTAATATATTTTTTATATCAAAGACACTTAAGTTATTTTATACTTACCTTATTTTATACCTAATTTTTTCTGCCTTTTAAATACTTTTTAAATTTAGCTTAAAATAAGAATAAAGTTTTTAATTAATTCTTACTCATACATATATATATGAACGCATTTTAAGGTAACTGAACTTTCTTATTCTTGACCTTTTGATATGACCTTTAAAATACTTCATAAATTTTTAGCCAAATAGTATGAGCAAGCATTCACTGAAAACTTTATTCTTATTTTGAGCTAAAGTTAAAAGTATTCAAAATGCACAAAAAAATTAGATATAAAATAAGATAAGTATAAAAAAATAACTTAAGTGCCTTTGATATAAAAAATACATTAATTTTCTTTTTTTTCATATTCAAATGACAAAAAGAAAACATAAACTAACGATTAAAAAATGCGGCTTATAAAAAAGAATAATACGTTTATTTCACTTATTATTAAAGAGACATTAAGACTTTTATTTCAAACATTCATTGAATAAATGTTTTTTATCTACTACAATTAAAACATTGGCAAGAGTTATTCAAATCGAATTTTTTATCTTTTCACTCAAGGGAATAAAATACCCGCAGAAAAAAGTGTTCAAAAGTACGTATGAGTATAAAGTAAACCAAGAAATATTAACACAGTAGATAAAATATCAATAAAAATAAATTAAACAACTAAATGAAATATCCTTTTTAATCTAGATAAGGTTCAATATTTACTTAAAGTAATTCAAATCAGTTATATCTTAAAGTGATTCAATATTAAAAAAAATCCAATTTATTGGTATAAAAGTTTCTTGCCAAATATTAATCTTCATTAGTAATTACGTCCAACGTTAGACGCAGTGAAGCTTTCAAATAAAATTATGCATATAAGTATATTTCGTTATCTTTCTTTTCTTAATTCTTAGATGTTTTTTGAAATCGAATTATCAGATTCATTAGGTATTTTTTATAAGAAAATCATACGTATATGATTGACGATAAAATATTAATTGATTAGCCGAGTTCATATAAATAAAATATTCTACCATTGAACCTATGTTGAAACCTATATTCTACCACCTACATTGAAAACCATTTCTGATTTTTATTAATTATTTTGATATAGTGAAGATGATTTTTCCAACTAGGGAGTTAATAATTATGCAAGGTGTTGCCGAATTCCTCTGATAAATTCAAAGGGGAGATAGTAGGACAAATCACACTAGAACATGGGGTCGCAAACCACGTTTAGTCGGATCAATTCGCAAAAGCAATTATGAAGGGAGAGATGTATAATGGAATGAAAAGGAGCAATAAGAGGCGAGAAATACATTTATTAGACGTCAAGCATGTTTACTGTACGAACAATGCATCACAGCTCGACATCAGAAATGAAACGACAAATGATTGTCACAGGAATTGTTTGAAGCTTCGGTAGCGTAGGTCATACTAGAGTAACTCTGAAAATTTTGAGATACGCGCACACAAGAAGTTAGAAAATAAAATTAACGGTTTAGTATGAAAATACAAAGTATTTTAACACCCGGAGACGACTTTTTACTTACTTACTTCAAGTTGGAATAAATTTTAGACAGAAGAGAAAATGGAGTTGACACGAGAATATTATCGTGCTATGATTTTTTATGATTTTAAAGCTGGATTAAATCAAGAGGAATGCTTTCAACGGTTGCAATTAGCATTTGGTGATGAGTCTCTATGTCGTGCTACTGTATTCAGATGGTTTAAAGAATTTTCCAGTGGTCACAATTCTCTTTAGGAGAAAGAACTCACAGGAAGACCACGTCCGGCAGTAATCCCGGATAATGTGTTTGCCTTACTAAAAATGTTAATGGATGATAATCACTGTACCTACCAAAGGATACAGAAGGAACTTAACTTTGGATCCGCAGCCATATACAACATTATTCATGAAGAATTACACATGAAAACAGTAGTTTGCCTTTGGGTTCCCCATAATCTAACCGAGCACCAAAAAGAGGAACGTGTCAGAATCAGTGAAAAAATCCCTTAAATTATCCAATGATGGTAGCCACAGCGTCATTTCTAAAATTGTAATGGATGATGAAACGTACATGCCGTTTTATGACGTTCCAACACGTCAAGAAAGCAAAGTATTGGTCTTTGAAGATGATCCCACGCCATCAATGGTGAAGAGCCAACGAGCAATGAAAAAAGTAATGTATGCCGTTTTCTTCAGAAGTACGGGATTGATCAAAGCCATCAAGTTGGAAGGACAAAAGACAGTAACAGCAAACTAGTATATCACTAAATGTCTTCCAGAAATTCTCCAAGAAGTTAATGTTAGAGAAATAATGCTTCACTATGACAGTGCATCTTCCCATACAGCAAGATTAAAAGCTGAGTTTCTTAAGCAAAAACAAATTAAAAGGATAGAGCATCCACCTTATTCTCCGGATCTAGCTATGTGTGACTTTTGGTTTACTTATTAATCTTAAAAAGAACTTACGTGAACGTCGTTTTCATTCAGAAGAAGACATTGATGTGGCTATAAATGCGTTTTTTCATCAATTTCAAGAAATGAATAGTTTTAGGCCTTTAATCTGTGGAAAATTCGTATACAAAAGTGCATGGATCCTGGAGGAGACTGCTTTTAACACTCCTAAAATTTTCTAAGTATAACTTTAAAAAACCTAAGAGTATCTCAAAAGTTTCAGAGTGACCCTCGTAGCACGGCCGACACCGACAGACGAAGGATTGTAGGAGGCGTTCAAACAAATCCGTCTGCATTTCTGATGTCGAGCTGTGATGCATTGTTCATATTGTAAACATGTTTTAAGTTTAAGAAATGTATTTATGTATTTCTTACCTTTTGTTGACTCATTTCATTCCACATTGCATCTAACCTTTCATAACTGTTTTTGCAGATTACTCCAACTAAACATGGTTTGCAGTCCCATGTTCTATGGTGATTTGTCGTTCCATACTTTCAACTCTAAATTTGTCTGTCGAATCCGATGACACCCTATATAATGAGTTTAATATAATAATGGTACTTGTTTACTTTCACTGTCTGAATTATAAGACAATTTTAGAAAAACTTTGTAAACTAAATTATTAGTACAGTTTTGTGTGAAGACTCTTTTAAAAAGTCAATTCCTATTTAGACCTAAAGGTCTTATTTTAGTTTAACTTTTTATCAAATTATAACAATTAATATAAATATATATATACATATGACAGAATTATGATATTAAGTGGCAGAATAGAAAGTGATTTTCCTTGCAATTTTCCATTCTATGTATGGTGTTAGACTATTATTTTTGTTTGTTTTGTATTTATTCATTAATTAAAAATAATGAATTAATATTCGAAAAAAATGTATTAACATCAAGTGTCATCTACTACAAGTTTAAAAAATGTATTTGAACTTGAGTGGATGAATAAAAAGTATTTTATTAACGATTGAAAATTTGAATAATATATATATATATATATAAGATAAATAACATTACAAAATAAGAAGATTTAATTTTATGAATGAGGTGACTAACGTTGATTTTATCAATTTTTAATATTATTTATATCATTTTAAAGTATAACAATAAAGAAGTTTATATAATTAATCGCTAAACGGTGCACAATATTTTTCGGTAACCCGTCTTTTGCTAACTCAAATAGATTCTACGTTCTCCCCTCACGTGAGTATGCGACATATAGTTGCCCATTCGAGAAACATGGTCTTTCTAACATCAAATGGACATTGTTTAGGTTTGAGATTTATTTATGGTCATTGTGAAAACCAAATGAATCGGGAACTGAAGCCATTTGAATGGTATTGGAGATTCTGGCGATAGCAGTGGAACACGTGACAACAGGATGATTTCTCTTTTAAACTTTGCAGTCAAAATGTTTGCTTCAAGAAGTTTCCCGGTAACTCTTTCAATGAATAAAAATGTACCGTTGCATAATCTAGTTGGATTTATGTTACGCAGCAAAAAAAACCTGTGAACCAATCTACAACCGAAGATTGTGTGGTGGCATTCCTGATATATCCAGATAATTTAAAAACTCGGAAAATTTACGGTTTTGTTTTCATCAACAATAGTGTGTTTATTGATTTAAAAGGCATTGAATCATCTGGCAACAACTCTATATCTGGAAGTTTATTTCGTTAACATCAACATATTTTGTGCCTAAGTTACAGGATTACAGAGCCAATCATTATCTAGATAACTGTTCAGTATATCCAGAAAGACACTCTCAATCAGTTCATTTTTTGTCTGAATAGCAGTCCAGAAGTTGTCTGCAGTTTGGGATGCAGTTCTTCATCGTTTCTAATATCCAGCATTTATAAAATATTTGCGCCGATTGAACAACTTGCAATTGCACTCGCGTGTTTAATGGTCAATCGAAGTGTTTCGATGTTTTTCCATAAAAACGATTGTTTTAAATATAAATTGAGCAAAAGTAGTGTGAGGAATGACTGGCAATGTCTGTCGGAAATCACCATACAGTAGAAGGACAGTGCCACCGAATATTTTTTGCTCCCGCTTAAATCTTGCAAAGTTCTATGAAATGCCTCGAGTGAATGTTTATGGAATATGGTACATTCATCTGATTATGATTGAACACCTTTGCAATACCGTAGCCAATCCGCTTTTTTTTTTCATTGGTACACATTGCGCCTGGTTTCTTATGAATTTCTAATGGAAGCTTGAATGCGAAATGTGTAGTTTGTCCACCATCTAACAAAGTGACAACATTGCCTGAAAATGTAATTGCCAATGTAATTTCCTATTGCAATCGTATTTTTGCAAGACTATGCCTGCAAGTTTAGTTGCCATATGAAATGAACCAGACGCGAGACTCGAACGCAAAGCCATTCGACCTCATTCGGCAATATCCAGTTAAGTTAGAGGAGTTTTTGAAATCCAAATCCAGATTCTCGTTCCCCACACCGAGATGCACCCAGTGACCACTTTCGTTGCACCTGCCCCTGCAAGTTCAGTCTCTGAAGAGGGTATTACGGTCATCCGGCATTATCCGACAAAATTATGGGAACTTCTAAAATCCGATTTCAGATTTTTGTACCCCTGCGACATGATCGATCTTCGTAGACCATGTCGTGGGGTTTCAGCGTAAGTTAGAGGTGTGGGATTCTCGAAATGATGAGACATTTTAGAATTCTTAATATGACTTTATTAAGAATTTAAGTTAAATTACTTAGATATCGAACAAACTTATATTAAGTGAGAATAAACCAAAACACGTAGCCTTAATTAACACAGATCGCGCAATTAGATCACTTATCAATATAATTATATTATATCCGCCTACTCTCAATCTCAATAATATATTCGCGTTCAGAATATAATCTTCCTACCTTGGTTGAATACGCAACGTCCAATCCACTTAAAATATTTTTCCAAGTGGGCGTACAACGGTATGTACCTTGGTTGAATGTCTAGATTGTGTCGTGATTCTAGGTAAGCCATCAATCAACACTTCTCTATCTTCTCTGAACTGAACTTTCTCTAGATTGCCATCGCTCTCACTAAAACTTCTGCCTTTTTAAAGGTTATCTTATTTGTATCTATCCTTCGTTTCACTTCTTGGATTTGGGTTGGAAAAGATTTGACATTAATCGTGGCCGTCAAAGAACACAGAGGTTATGTTAGAGAAAGGACGCGTGAGATGTCACACCCCAACCAGAAAAACACCAGGTGTAATCACTTTTCACACCCCCAAGAATTTTAAGGTAAGCCCCTGCCATAGTTCCCATAAAATACGCATCTGGCAATGTTTCGCAATGTGATCGCCAGGCGTTGTTTGACATAGTTATGGGATAGGAATATTCATCGGATAGGAATATTCAGATCAGCGATCCTGATTAGGATTAATTTTTTGCGTTTCTACATCTGCAAGTTAGGGCAGTGCCATTGTCCGTGAATATTACGTTCATCCGACATTATCCGGCAATGTTATCAGAACTCCTAAAATTCAATTTCAGATTCTCCCACCACACTCCAAAACGCACACAGGACTGACTTTTGATGCCCCAACGCGTGCCCCTTCAATCGCTAAACGGAATGAAAATCCGGACGTGGGACTTGATTGCAAAGCCTTTCCACCTCATTCCGATAATATCCTGTAAAAGTTACGGGAGTTTCTGAAATATGCGATTCTCGTTTCCCTCTCCTAAACGCAACCGGAAACTACTTTCGTTGGGTTGTCCAGCATTATCCGACAAAATTCCGGGAACTTCTAGAATTCGATTTTGGATTCTCGTTTACCCTCCTTCCCACCTCCTCCCCGAAGTACACCAGAAAGGCACTTTTCACTCACCAAGACTTATAGGGTAAGCTCCTGTCACGGTCAGCGTAAAATATGGTCGTTCGGAATTATCCGGCGAAGTTACGGGAATTTCTCGAATCGGATATCATATTCAGATTACCCGTTTCAAGATAAGTCAGGGACCAAGTTTTCATTTTCCAAAGCTTTTAATGTAAGCCCCTGCAACGGTGTGTGTAAAATGTGGTTATCCGATATTATCCGTCAAAATTACAGATATTTCTAAAATTCAATTTTAGATCCTCGTTTGCCATCTCGAAAAATACATCAGAAACGCACTTTTTTCCCACTGTAAGACTTTTAGGGTAAGCTTCGGACAATGATCGTGTTATAGACGGCCGTCCGGCATTATCCGCTAAGTTAAGGTAATTTCTAAAATTGGATTTCAGAATCTCGTTCAGCATCTCGAAATACACCAGAAACGTAATTTTTTTTCACTCTAAGTCTTTTAGGGTGAACACCTGCCACGGCTCGCGTAAAAGACGGTTGTCCGGAATTATCCGGCAAAGTTAAGGTAATTTCTCAGATAGGATATTAAATACGGATTGCTTTTTTTGAAATACGTCAGGGAACACGTTTTCGTGCTTCAAGGCTTTTAAGGTAAGCCCCTGCCGCGGTGTGTGTAAAATACGGTTGACCGGCATTATCTGGCAAAGTTCCGGGTATTATTGGAAACCCATTCGAAATCGGATCCCACGCTTCGAAATACGCCAGGCATTCACTTTTCGTGCACTTTGGTTAACAAAATCCGTTTCTGCAGACACACACGCATTGCGACATTTTGAAAATTTTCGCGTTTCAAGGATTTTTCACATTTTCGGTTGTAAAAAAATTATGACGTCATTAATTAAATAAAAACTATCCTATATTTGAAGTTGGACGAAATCACACACAATACACAAAATCAAATTAAAATCGGTTGAATAGTTTTGGAGTTCACACACACATTGCGGACAAACTCTGTGACACGTAATATATATATATATATATATATATATATATAGGGAGAGTGTGAACTAATAGTAGGAATTGAAAAAACGACGTTCACTAAAAACAACGTTTGGTATATATTTTAATATTACTTAACTTCATCGCTTAGAATAACAAATTATGTTGGAAGATCTTAAACGATAATTAACAACAAAAGTTTTCATGTAGCTGAAACTTTGAAATGAATCACGTGCGTTTTTTATATGAAAGGAGAAAAAGATATCAAAAGATAAAGTATTCGCTCTTCCATCGATTAAAAAGACGAAATGTTCAGTATTTTTTAATGTGTTTTCAAGTATATTTACGTAAATTCCATTAATAATCTTGGTAAAATGCTCGAGGTTTTTATTAAATATAAATTATATATATATGAGTTAATATTGAACTAGAAGAAACTAGGGAACAGGTGTTGACTATATATAACTATAAAACTTTCTCTGATAACGTTTAATTAATTTCACATCGATTTAAATAGAAAATAATTGCCTATACCACAGACTTGTGGTGCTCATCTAGTGTAGATTGATTAAGTCTTTGGTTGTCCGTATTCTGTACACTTTCGTATCTCAAAATCCAATTAAGTAGAAAGAAAACTATTTGAAATATAATTACTAGAGATGCTCTCTATACATAGATTCTGAAAACAATTAAAATTGCCCGGAAATATCGAATTGGGTCCAGTAAACATAATTAGTTTAGGTTAATCTACTATTTTTTTTTATAGAAGTTAATTCCTTATTTTTATTGACTAAGCATTTCCTATTTGGAAGTTCTAACATACACGAAAAAAGTTAAAATCCCAGAATTGCGAGTGTGTCCTTAAATATAATAGCAACAATAAAACATATTTTTAGAGATTATTTTTTGAAGAGTAGAGTTAATCTGTTCGTAAATATTTAAATGAAAGTTATGAACTAATTTTAAACGTTTAATGTGATAATGTGAATGATTTTTTTCTAAGTGTTAATTTTCAATTTAACCTATAGAATTTGAGAGAAAATGATGCACAATGGACTAAATTCATGATGGTCACTTGATAACGGCAATCACGTGTTTCCCATTGATTAAAAATGGACATATTATTTGTTCACCTTGTAAAGCTTAGATAACATTTAAAAATTGATGATTGGGTAAAGAGTTCCCGTGTTAAAATTCTTTATACAGTTTTCAAAATTAAAAAAAATATTTACATTATACGAATACTTTTAAATTAAGTGTATTTTATTATATCGTTGACAAATATATACTTTCTGAAAAGAAAGTTTCTACAAAAAGCAAAAGTTGGCAACAGTGAAGCACATGAACTAATTAGCTGGAAACGTGTGATTATATTTATGATTTAATTATGACGTCGCATTAATTTATGAGGTGATTGGCCGAAAACAAGTGACTCAGCTATCATGTGACTATGACGTCACATGAATTTAGTCCATTAAAAAATTTATAAAATAGAAATTTTAAAATCGCAAAACAAACATGAAAAAGCAAATTCCTAAATGCAACGTATACAAATGACTTTATTTCATATTCAATGAATATTAACTATGGTCAAAACGTGCGTTTGTATTGTACAACTAGCAATGTATAAAACAAATAAAATGTGCGGATGGTTTGATTTTCTCACTGTGGATGTCACGATTCCCGGGAGACACAACCAATATCCTCACTTCGAAGTTCTCAAAGACCTTATAGCCAATTTGACACCTTTGAACGTCGTTGCATAGTTGGGATATTCGAAGCTTATAAATTACAAAGCTTATAAAAAAGGGATTTCAATAAACTAAATATTATTTTTATAGTCCGCTTTGTGTGTGTAAAAAAAGTAAATAAAAAAATAAGATATTTGATTTTTTCACCTTAATAATGCAAAAATATTTAAATATTATTTTAAATCTCAAGGAAACACACACAAAAAAAATTGATAAAGCATGATTATTATTTCTGTATTAAAGGAATGAAACTGCAAAAGCTGAGGAAGAGCGGATTTAAAAAAAAATGTGTGCGTGTACCAGTGTGAACACGCGGTAGAAGTATATGCATTGAATTATATATAATGAAGTTTTATTTTAAAGTAATCTAGATATATATTATAAATGCGAAAGTTTGTTCGGATGTTTGGTCGTCTTTCACACAAAAACAGCTGCATGGATTTTAATGAAACTTTACAGTAATATAGCTTATACATCAGAATAACACATAGGCTATAATTTATAGCAAGGGCTATAATTTATAAAGATATTGTGTGAAGCGCCCAAAATATAACGATATTTGTCAAGTAAGTAGGAAAAAATTCTGCCTTCTGCAAGCAATTCTGGCGTGCGCTGCAAAAAAACCCACGACAGCATATATCTATCTTTTATTTGTGAAGAAACCCTTTTTGTTTTGGCTACGCAAGGCGCTCGCTTCTAATTTATTCCTGTAATCAGCGTGATCCCTAATTTTTTTTATTTCAGAATAAAACTAAGTTTTGAAGAGAGAGGTTGTTATAATTCTCTCTTTATTTGAATATTTTTTTTAATGATTTTATTATGCACATTTGGTAGTAAGAAATTGATCTTTTTTTCAAAATAAATACTTTTATCGCTTCTGGTACTTAAAGTAAATAAACTTTCTCTTTCACACTACATCATTTGGACAAATTTTCAAAATTTGTTTGTGGTTAGTAGTTAATTATAACGCTATAATTTTAATTGAATAGGCAGATATTGCATTTTTAAGTAAAAAAATAATTATAATTACTGTAATGTATTTTTTGGAGTGAGTGAATATTAACGTCGCCCTGTTCAGCTACACAAGGGCTTTTGGCAACGAACCAGGCAATTTTGAACCATTGTCAAGTGACGTGGATGACACCTGAGCTGGCACCCCCTTCTCCTAACTACCACACCACACCATCTTTGCAGGGATATTCTACCAATACTTAGCAGGAATATTCTTTGAAATCCACTCTTCCAAGATATATGGCAGCACGGGTTCTATGATGAGTATTTTAGCGGGGAAGGCGAATAGTTTTGTAGCAGATATTGCGTTTTCAGCTGACGGCGTTTTCAGCGGATTGCAAAGATTATCATTTTGTCCCGAAAAAATAGTTAATGTCAAAATTTTAGTGTCTTATGTTTTTGTATGTTAATGAAAACCTTAGAAAACGTTTTGACTATTTATTTTAAGTGAACGGTGTATATAATTAATTTTACAGTGGAATGTCTTTAATTAATTTATTAGCAGTAACGGATTAAATTTCCCAAAGTGGAGTATTTTGTTTATGTATATCCCTTAATTTTCAATGTAGTGATCAAAAAAAAAATATTGCATGAAAAAAACTGCAGTAAATCGTAATGCGGTAGATAAAGCATTAACGTGCATCACTCCCCTACACAGCGGATCTTACAATGCTCTAATAAAGCTCGAGCTATGAAAGTAGCTAGACATTTGCGAACTTGACTCTATCGTCAACATTTTGCTATATTTTTCATTGAATCGCCACCTTAATTTAAGAAACGGCGTTGCTTGCGAGTATTACAATTTTAACATAAAATAAATACAACAGAAAGTAATATTGATGTATTACACTCTCAGATATAAATTATTTACACTATTTTAAGCGTTCATTACACAAAACCTTTAACAATGTGTTACTTTTGCTGAGCAGAGATCAGCTTAGGGAGGTATTTTCAAAAATCGACCCTCAAGAGTGTTACGGGATGTTATAAATAAAAAAAAATCCTTTTTATCAGCTACATACTTAAAATTTAACCAGGGTGTTTTTTTTCTTTCTTTTTTTTGTTCAGCTGAGATATGCAAAAAGCTTTCTTTGTTTATTTTGCAATTCACGTAAAATTAACTCATTAAAAACTTCTTTATCCTTCAATCTGTGTTGTTTAATTTTTCAGTTCATCCGTGCGAAGAACGAGTATACCACCTAGTATTATATAGAATTAACAAATTTATTATTATCATTATTATTTCAAACTGTGTTTAAAAAATAACTTGGATGGAAAAGGTATAAGTATAAACAAAATTTTCATTTTCAATACATAATACTAAAAAAAAAAAATATTGAATACATTTATAGAAAAATATCATTATTATTAGTCTATTTGCATTAAGCTTATAAGTGTTTTTTAGTACATACTTTTGTTATCAAAGGCTTGTGGTAACTAAAATAAGAAATGTAGTTTTTGCACTCAATATCATTTAAGAATCTCGAAACCACTGCATCAATCGTAGTATTTGATTTTGTCGTCAATATTATTCTGTTATTTTGTAGAGGTAAGGCGAAATTGCCTTTTTGGTCTTAATTTTTCCTCCATTTGAGTTAAAACTGGAAACTAGAACAATATTGTCTAAACTAATCATTCATCATTTGTTTCTATATGTGAACTAGCTTTCCAACTACGCCATTTGCCAATCCATGTTTCACATCAATATTTGTGGTAATCATGTAATAAATATTATTCACATAAACTGTTTGATAAGGCAATCCATTTGCATCAATTAATGACATGTTATGTAATTTTTGACGTACGAAAATTTATTGTTCTTTTGAAGTACAACCAATATATACATCTTTTGCAGTTGAAGTTACTCTGTCCGCGTATTCATTCAATATATATATTATTATTATTATTATTATTATTATACTCATTGACGGAATTGTTAGAGTTGAATAATCGTATATCTTGAGGACACCTTAATTCACCTTAATTCAGACTCAATCAAAGTTATTTCTATTTCCTCAAGTTGTTCACCGTTTTCAATTTTTGTAAGTATAGAAGAAAATTGTAGATTCACTAGACGCATGACTTCATTTAGTTCATAAAATTTTAGATTTCGCAATAAAATCGGTCTGTTTTGGGTGCTTATGAATGGGCGTAGAACGAACTGATGATAATTGACGTAAATCTCCTATTAAAATAATATCTAATCCACCAAAATTTGACAGAAAATTTCCAGTTATTTGTTTTAATCTGGAATCAACCTTCAATAATAATAGAGCACTGATCATACTTATCTCATCAATGATTGGGACTTTTATGTATTTGAACACAGTTCTGCATTGTTGAGTAGTTTTAAAATGTAACGGAAGTAATCTTGATAAGGAAGTTTTTAAAGCTGTATGTACAGTCGTTCCTTAATTAGCTACTGCTGCTTTACCAGTTGCAGCATAAGTTACATATGCATGACAGTATCCATCATTGTTTGTATAGCGATTATAAATTTCCATCAAAAGTTTAATGACGAATGTTTTACCGCATCCGGCAGGGCCGGTAAAAAAATGTTTGAAATGGAGTTGGATATGATGATAAAAAATTCAAAATAACATAAAGTTAAAGCCTTTTTTATGTGTTTTTTCGTTAGATATTCTCCCTAATTGATAAAAATCTTCTTTGGGCATTAAATTTTCTCTTTTTTTGCAATACTACTAAATATTTAATAGTAAGTAGTTAGTAATGTTGCTCAGTAGATGTCAGTATTGAAACAAAAATAAATTTTTCATTCACATTTTTTCCCTCGCCAAAATTGGGGATTTTCATTTGTGTCCAGTTTTTCTTGTGTAACTCCTGAGAAAATGTGAAGTGGACTTGATGAAGCAAATGTTGATTGCCAATTTGGCGTGAAACTGGTTTTCGTCGCCAAACCCTTGGCCTTTCGTAAAATCACGCTTTTAATTAAAGTTTTTATTTTTTGAAGGCTAAATTTTTAAGTTAATGGCTTACAATTTCACGCATCGATTGAAAACAATTGTAATTTTCATACAAAAAATCTCGGAATAATTTTTTAGTAAAAAATTCTCGTAAAAAGCCTAATAGACGAAAAACGCCAAAACATTTTTTAAAACCGTAATTTTTAAGCAATTTTTTCAATTTTTGTCCAGATTATGTATAATATTGTTCTACATACAGAAGAAAAGTTTCATGAGATTAGTGAGATTAATTTTTTAAATAATGAAGTTATTTAATATTTACTTAAAATTTTGAGTATTTTTTGGAAAATCGTAAAAAAATACAGTTTTTGACATTCTTTTTTTAAATGACTGTTCCAAAAAAGAAAAGCAGGAACCTTTCTAGTGTAGAATATCAGTTCATTAACTTAAAAGGAAATTGAACAGGAATAGCTTAGAAATCATTTTCATAAAAACGTATTGATTTTGACTCATTTTAGAAAACATTAGTAAAAAATTAAAAATATCATTATTTTGTAAAAACAATTATACCGTATCGTGGCGAAAAAAATTATCTTTCCGATTCTGTAACTGTTTTTTGTCTGAGTTTGATAGAAAGAATTATATGGCTTTTGTTTCGTCCAATTTATAAAAAAAAATTAGTTTGAATAATTCACAGCCACACAAAAACTCGGCATTCTAAATCTTCTTTTTATTTATTTTTTCAATGTTGTCATTTACATAAAGCCGTATATCTTTTATTTACAAAATCACTTCAAAACAAGTTGAGTTGTTTCATTTATTACTATAAATTTCTTAGAGTTTTGAATTTATTTTAGTTTAAATATATATATTAAATTACATCTCGTGGTTATGATATGAATATTTGTTAAACTAGCGACAGCTTTTTTAAGGCTTGCGAAACTGATTTCCTTCGGTGATCAATTTAATCGCACTTATGCTTTTATCTGTAAGGAATAACTTTTTTAAGTAAGGGTGAGTGGAGTGAATATTAACATCGCACTATATATTCACAGCTATACTCGAGGGCTTTTGGCAACGAACCTCGTAATTTCGAACCACGGTCAAGTGACGCGGAGGATACCTGAGCTGGTATCCTCTCTCCCAACGTTCATACCACACCAAAGGGAGGATGTTTGAGCCTCGACAGATTTAACGTGCATCGCCTCTCTACACGGCAAATCTTTAGTGGTGCTAAGCTCGAAGTCATGATACGCCGGCCACGAATCCGTTACCTTGATCACTAGTTTTTTTTAAATAGGAATAGTTTTTTTTTGTTGAACTTTAACTCTTTATATATAAATGTAGGTCAAAAAGGAATTTAAAACTTTAAGAAAAAAGGGGGATAGCAATGATGGCAGATTGAAAATATGTTATCTTATTTTAAAGAAATTTTCTGTGTAAATTTCTTACCCAAGTATAGAAAAGAACTATTTTGTGTATTGATGAATAAATAACTGAAGTTCTGAAGTATCGCCTCCAAATAGTTCGTGAAAGACAATAAATTCCTTATCTTGGAGTTCCATCAGCATTTGATTCCAAGTGTTTACTTTGACTGTACTCATGCTTATCATAATTTTGAACGCAGACTGAGAATTTCCTACTCCGGGAGAAAAAGTCAACACGGTTTTAAAGCTTTTCAGATGATTTCCCTGTAGTATGAGAATATCACCATTTTAAAGAGGTTATTTTCCATTGTGAATCTTTGTCTTAAATGTGTGAACCGTTGTTTTGGCCCCAAACCGTTTTATGTGAGCCAAATATTTTATAAGTATGTAATATTTTTACAAAATATTTTTCTATCTCTCAGTAGTATTGTTTTATATGTATATTTTTAAATGATCATGACGTTGTCGATCTCATTTTGTTCTAAAATATTACAAACGATGTAATAGTTTGAATGATAGCATTTTTCATTGGAGCAATTTGTCAATAGATATTATATTTTCGGCTAACAAAATTGCAACATTTCCTTTGCAGTTTAAATTCTGATATTATAAGGAATGAAAGATATAGAAGGTGAGATGCATCATATCAATGGAAAAAAATATCTGTGTGTAATAAAGCTGTGAGTAAAGCTATGTGTAATATGAGCTGTGTGTAATAAAGCTGTGAGTAAAGCTATGCGTAATATGAGTTGTGTGTAATCTTTTTAAGGTTGAAAATAATCTGTAATTTTTTTTAAAGATCTAGTTTAAGTTATGATATAAATACATCACGTGTGGGTGATTAAAAATTAAAGTTTTTTAAGGTTGCGTATATTTTTCAAAATTCAAATGTATGAAAATATTTTTAAATTAAAAATCGATTACAAAATTTTTTGATTTTATATAGTTTTACCTCAGATATCTCTATATTTATATTAATGTCAAATCTTAAAAAATAATAAATATAATTTATTTCTGAAAGTTTCTTTATACAGCATGTTTATTGATATTTAAAACAATATTTTCTGTTATTTTAATTATCAATTAAGAGAGAATCTTATCAATTTCAGAATACTTTGAAGAACCGAAAAGTTTATGAAATTATTATTTAAAAGATCTTAATTACACCCACTCAGGGTTAGTTATTTTTATGATTCTTATAAGATATATTACATTTTGAATAGAGCCCGTGGTAACTGAGTGGCCATGGACACGGATTCGAGTTCAGGTATCATTGACCAAGAGTCTCGTGCACGTTAAATCTTCACGTTGAAGTGGTGAGGAAGTTTAGAGAGAGTGGAATTCCAGTTAAGGTGTCATCTTAGTTGACCGAGTTTTTAGAATTATGACTACGATAATCTTCACGTTGCTTCAGAGGGCGATGTAAATCAAATCTGCAACTTAACCCTCTAACTGCCAAATTACACTGCTGGCCACCGTAAATGCAACACCAAGAAAGAAAAGAGATATCACAACAAAATTTATTTTGTAGATAACATGTTGACCAAGTATCAGATGATTGAATTTATAGACTTCTGTGAAGTGTGGTTCCTGCCAGAATCAGTAGCCAGAGTAGCCGCCATTGTTGATCACAGATACCACACGCCTCGATATTGATTCAAAGAAACTTTGGATGTGTTCTTGGGGTACAGCAGACCAAGCAGCTACCACATGTTGCCAAAGTTGATCTGGTGTGGCAGCTGGGGGTGTAACCTGGGTCAATCGTTGAGCAACCATGGACCACATGTTTTCTATCGGCGAAAGACCCGGAGAGCGAGCCGGCCAGGAAGCAATTCAATCTGGTGATTGACGAAGAACCCTTGGAAAATGCGTTCCACGTGTGGTCACGAATTATCCTGTTGAAATATGGCTGTGGCCAAGCCCTGAAGGTAAGAAAGGACAACTGGCTCTAACACCTCGGAGATGTAGCGCTGACTGTTTAAAATACTGGCACTGCGTACTAGAGGAGTGTGAGAGTGATATCCAATACCGCCCCATACCATAATACCCGTTGCAGGACCAGTGTGGCGGTGCATACCGCAGCTTTTCAGCTTCCTCTCTCCACGGTGTCTCTAGACTCGAATCCGACAATCGTAGTGTTTCAGACAGATGCGGGACTCATCAGTAAAGACAACTTCATTCCATTATGCCGCCTACATCCTTCTTTCATCGCACCATTGTCAGTGGATACGTCTGTGGTTCTGCGTCAAGGGTAGACCAAGCAGTGGACGTCTTGCGGACAGATCACTCTGCTGTAAACGGCGTCGCATGGTATACGCAGACACTGAATGATGCGTTACAGACTCAATGTGCTGTGCTATGGTTCGTGATGTGACTGACCGATCCGTCACTGCCATGCGCACGATTTGTCTGTCCTCACGTGAAGTGGTGAACGGAGGTGGATGCGATCGACCACGTCGGTCCGTCGTACCCTCCTGCATCCAACGGTCACATATCCGCATTACAGTTACTTGGTTTCGTCCAACACGACTACCGATTTCCCTGAAAGACAATCCACAATCTCGGTAGGCCACTATCCTTCCTCTGTCGAACTCGGATACTTGATCAAAAGCTGATTGCTGCTTTCTACGAGACATAACTGATCGTTTTTTGAAAAAACCACAAGAAAGACACAATTGCCGAACTTGAAATCGTCGAAATCTCCAAACCTTAAATAGAGCTTTGAGGTGGCGCTACAGGTGCGCGTAATGTGTATCTGCGCTGAAATTCTAATCATTTGCATATATCACCTCCGCTAATGCATGTTGTAAATTTCATGTTATTTGCATGCTTCCTTCAGGGTGTTGCATTTACCGTGGCCAGCAGTGTATTTTGATGATTTGGGTACATAAATTGTCAATTTTGTTTTGTACAAATATAAAAAATTTAATACAAAATAAAATATACTTGGTTGTTAAAAATTGATGTAGGCTCAAGTTACGCAGGAGGAGGAGGAATATGGGATATAAAATGTCGTTCAGTAAGACGTATAGGGTTGTCTACTGTAGGTGGTTTGCCAGGATTCTTTTGTCCATAAGCTGCATCATCATGTTTATGTAAAAGCTCTTCTACAACTAAAATTCGAAATTCTAAAAACGCAATACGTTTCCAACTACATTTTTATAGAGCAAAAATGAGTTCCACAGTATACCTTGTCTAGTAAATGTAAAAATATCTTTTTATAATATTTTTCTTTCATTTTCAGATTATCGGATGAAAGGATATTTTCTGATCACAGCAATCTACAACCCCCCGTAGTAAATTAACCAACAAATTACCACGTGTAGTACTCGGGCGTGACATTTTGGAGCACTAGTGCCCAATCTAGGGCATGACAGTTAAAAGGTTAAATGAGGTTAATTTTTAAGTTTATAAGGCATAATAAAGTCAATAAATATGTATTTGTGAAAGAGTCAAATAAATTAATCATTCTTTTTTAAAAAGAGAAAAGTATATTATACTTGTGACATCTCTCGCGTTCTTCTTCTAACATAACCCCTACGTTCTTTGACGGCCACGATTAATGGCAAAACTTTTCCAACCCAAATCCAAGAGATAAAATGAAGCATAGATGCAAATAAGATAACCATTAAAAGGATAGAAAGTTTAGAGAGCAAGTATGGCAATTTATAGAGGAAGCTAGTTCGGAAAAGGTAGAAGTGTAATTAGACGGCCTACCAAGGAATCACGGAGATCCCGCCATTAGTACAAGGTGCATATTATTGCACTCGAGCCTAACCTGAATATCTGAAGTTAATTGAACCGTTGAGTATTCAACCAAGGTAGGAGGATTATATTCTGAACGCTAGTATAATATTGAGATTGCGATTAGGCAGATATAAGATATTTATATTGATAAGTGATCTAATTGTGCGATCTGAATTAGTTAAAACGGGGTACTTTGGTTTATTCTCACTTAATATAAGTTTGTGTTCGATATCTAAGTAATTTAAGTTAAATTCTTAATAAAAGTCATATTAAGAATTATAGAATGTCTCATCCTTCCGAGATAATCCCACACGCGGAAACTCCACGTCATAGCTATCGACAGATGGCTATGTCGCATACTTAGAAATGAACCTTACTTTTAAAACTTTCCCTCAAAGAGTGTCATTCTATTTCTATGAATAAATCTCTATTGATTGAGTGTTTAAATAAAATAGGAAGTTCCATTTAAATTAACTCTTTTTATATATTCTAACATGAAATTTGTCTTATTGCTTACCTTGATTGCACACGTTTGCAATGAATAATGTATGTTTATTGCGTCCTCTCTCTCTCTCTCCAGCTCAGTGAAAATTAAAATATGCTGTCGAAATAAGCCAATCAGAGAGCTCTGTGTATTGTTTTTTCCAAAAATTTTTTAAGAAGTAATAAAATAAATTCTAAGAACCAGCTATATATATTCCAGCTAATAACTGTATGTAATTTCTATTTCAGATAATACTTGGAATTGCACTATAGTTTCATTGGAATTTTAAAATATTAAAATCAAGCGATTAAATTTCGACGCAGAAGAAAGGATTTATTCTTTATTTTAATTTAAGTTATAAATTAGTTTTGTTGGGATGGAGAATATCATTCTATTGCGATCCTTTGAGTAGAAAAATACTAATTTAAACTTTTGTACCCATGGGAATCCAAAAAAATAACTAATTTAAATAATTCGAGAAATTATTGTTTAGTACTTAATTAACATGGGACTTTCAGTAAAGGTGTTAAATTGCCTTCGTAGAACTCATTCGAATAACATTTTTATATTCTCATCAAAACATTCTACTTTTTTTTCCTTACATAAATAGTCTTCGCAGAATATTTATTTTTAGTTAGAAAGCACCTGAATGCCATATCTAACATTTGAAACGTTTTAGAAAACATTTAAAACAGTTAAATTACGTGGAATAATTACACGGAAGGCAAAAGAACCTTGTTTTACATTTTCCTTTTCAAATGTTTATTTTTCTTAAAGTTAACATGACACAATTTATTAAACACTTATTTAAGATGAACCTAATACTTTAACTCAGAATGCTTTAATCCCTTAGCTGGTCATCTTATATAAACCTCAAAACTTCAAAATAAGGCATATCTTTCTTATTGCGCATAATTAAACACTGTACATAATAGGATAAGAAAATGGGAGCATTTAATTTCAATTTTAAATTTTAAAATTTTTGCTCCATATTTTATTTTTCAATTATGAAACACAAAAACTCTCTAATGTTTGCTTTTTCTAAGTTCATTCTGCATGCTATGAAAATTTTTTCAAATATCTTAAACATATTTTTATGTTAATATTTTTTCAAAAGGTGTAGAGCTTTGTATGTGTGTGTGAAGAAGTTTGTGTGTATCTGTGTTTCTTTGAAAAATACTCCAAAAGATCAGCAGATAGTTCTGAATCTGTGTCCAAATTTAAGTCATCCTTTCAGAAAAAAAATCTTTTTGTTGTTTATGATATTCGTAATTTCAAAGTCGCCGTTCTGAATTCAAAAGCATTGCATACACAGTAGGATACAAATTTTAAGGATCTAAGTTCTTGCTTTCATCAAAGTAAAATCCCCGATTTCATCACAAAGAAAATGCTACATCAAAAAGACTTCAGTATCATATTCAAACTGCATCACCTTTTTAAAACACTAGCACTAAATAATATCATCATAAGAATTAAAAATACACGCAAATCAGTAGACAAAAGAAAATATCACTTAAGGGGTTAAACAACAATATAAAAAAAAGCAAGCATGAGTATGAATTAAATAATATTATTGTACAAGCTAGTGATTTCTCGTTAGAAGTTTAAATTTACGCAGAAGATATTTAAATTATATTTAAATCGTGTTTTTTGATGTTATGATTAAAATCGTATGCAAAATTATTATAACCCTTTCCTACAAAATATTTAAAAGTGTGTTTGGAAGTTTTTATTAATTCCATTATTATTGGAATGAATTATTGGATTAATTCAGCGGCGCAACAGCCCATGAGGGCCAAGGCCTACTGTGCCCATATCAGTATACGTGACCTTGAACACTGAGGTGCATGAGTAGATGTTGCGATCAGGTGGTCAGTCTGATGTGAAACCCCCAGTTTTAAGTTCCCAAGCAAGCTTGGTACTCATTTATCGCCCCAAGGAAGGAATGACAGGCTGAGTTAATCTTGTCCTGCCCGAGGTTTGAACCTCGGACCTGTGATGTGGAAGCCCGATACACTACCAATCATCCAATGGGCTATATGAAAGTTTTTATTACGTTTTTGTAAGAAATGGGGATATATTAAAAAAATTGAAGTAATTAGATCTTTAAAACTACTTTCGCACATTTGTCTCTTCCTTTTATCTCTAAAAGTAATATTATTAGCACGAGGCAGACTACTGCTTTTTTGAGATTAGGTTGACCGTAGATACTTATAAGTAACAATATTTTTTATCCTTTTCATAAATGCTCAAGAACAGTTTTAACCTTTTCGTATATGTTCAAGAGCAGGTTTATCCTTTTCATAAATGCTCAAGAACAGTTTTATCCTTTTCATAAAAGCTAAAGAATACTTTTATCCTTTTCATAAATGCTCAAGAACATTTTTATTCTTTTAACAAATGCTCAAAAACATTTTTATTCTTTTTATAAAGGCTCAAGAGCCTTTTTATCCTTTTCATAAATGCTCACAAGTTCGAATGTTCAAAGAAAAAACTAGTTTTCCTAGATCAGTGCTATAACTTGACAAGTTAAGTATCCCTTAAGGCAGTGTTTCTCAAACTGTGGGGTGCGCCCCCTGGAAGGGGGCGCGATACCCTTACGAGGGGGGCGCGAGCACATAGAAAATAAAAGATTTAAAAAAAATAATTAATTTACTGGAAAGAATTAAAACAAAATACTTTCAGACATAATAAAAAATTTACTTTTACTCTGATATAATTTATAGACTATATATATATATATATATAAGTCATATCTCTCTCTCAAGAATGAAAACTTCTTCAATACCTAATTAGCTATCTTTGATCCAAAAAACCAAATAAAAAACTTTTATTTGATTTGGTGTAATCTCATGATGAGTGATTTTTACTGCTCTTTCAGAGAAAAAACAAATCCCAGACCCAGAATCGAAAAAATTTAGGAACATAAAAAATTCATCACTGTGATTATTTTTGAAATACTGCACATTATAGATGTAATCTGTTTTTACTGATAATCTGTTTGACCTTCTTAGTTATTGGTACAGTTAGTTATGACCTCTGTCTTATGTGTTTGTTTTTCATTTAGGGAAGTTGCAAGTAATGTATTTCTCTGTTGTGCTTTTTTCCGTGCGAAAGAGTTTTATGATATTTGGAAAACCACGAGAGCTCTTTGCAGAATTACTTGGTCAAGATTTATTTTTATGAGTATTGTCAAATATATAAAGCATAATGAAAAACGTTTTACACAATTTTTTAGCAGTAAAATAAATATTATCTTAATGAATACACTTTTAACCTGGAAGTGGTCGCGCGGGACACACAGATCACAAAATCGTTCATTCTTTCAAAACTGTTTATTTGTTACCAAAGAAAAATTGAAAAGTTTTTGAAAGTAGGTAAGTTACTTTCTCTTAGTTAAATTATTCACTGGAATCACGATTTATATCATGTACAATAAAATAATTATAAAAAAAATGATTGGGGTGACTCAATCACCCCGCGTGACCATTAACGCTAGTATCGAGTGTGGGTCTGCCCCTGGGATAAAATAGTTTGAAGTCTTCTCGCTTTAAATATTAAAAATAACACTATTATTCTTCATTGGAATTTTATATTATTTTTCATTGTTTAACATAAATTCTAAATGCTAATTCTGTGAGGCTTAAAATTATATAGTTCGCTTAAAACTAATTATAATATGAGCATTCATTTTAAAATATCATTTTACATTTTCGTAAACATTGTCGCGCATTTGGGTTTACTCTCCTGACAATTCAGCTATTTATCAAGAATGTTTTAGTTTTTTAAAAAATGAACTCGTTTTCGAAGAGCGGGTACTTCAGACAGTATAATTTTAATGTATCAGTGCTGCACAAAGTATTTTATAACTAATTTATTAATACTAAATTAAGAGCAAGTTAGCGAGAGTATTAGTGACTTCAATGGACTTGTCTTGCAGAGGAAAGTTTTTCAAAGGAAGGTTTACGATTAGAAATTGACACTCTGAGTACATTTTCTATATTTGGCTGAGATCTATATTTGTCTTGAAAGCAGCCACCGCATTTTACAATCTGTTCCGATTTAAAAATTCGAGAAAAAAATAAAATATATATTACTTAAAATTTACATATATAAAATTTAATATGCTTATCTTATTAATTTGTACGGTTTATAATTAAGATCGTTTTGTAGCTTTAGCGTCAAAGTGCATTATTATTGCATTCAATACATTGTTATTGTATAAGGGGTACGATAAAAATTGTGATTGAAAAGGGGGGCGCCAGTATTGAAAGTTTGAGAAGCACTGACTTAAGGATAATATTAAACAAGAAGAAAATGTCCCATCAAGTATACTTATTTCTCCTTAAAACTTAGTATAGATTTATTTAAGTTTTTTTATGAAGTGATATGTAATTTTCAGGTATGTCTAATCTAATTTATATAATAATGTTTTATTAAATTAACAAGGATTAATTATTCTGTAATTAATGTAATTTGAATTTGGATAGAAATAGGAACTCTAGCACCTCTGAGTCGAATTGCTTCTTACATTTACATTAATTAGTACAGTGATTTCAAGTAAATAATAGATGTTAGCATGTAATAAAAGGGCGGTTTTTTTTAATTATTATTTTGCGGAATACCAATTGCTATAAAGCTATTAGTTTCTTGACACTAATTCTGGCAAATTTAGTGATGCAAAATTTATAATGCTGTGTTTATTTTTCAACAAGTATATGATAACTATAATTTTGAGTTTCTCAAAACTATAAAATTTAAATACTTTTTTTCCTTTTAATATGTGAAAAAAAAGTACGTATTTCACTTGTTCAAATTCTAAAATTTAGATGTATTCATTAAACGATTTTAATGCTTAAGTCTCAATCTAAAGTTCCAGAACTTATTAGATTTCTTAAGAGATATTTTTTTCTTTTGAATCTTTTTCTTCAGTCTACTTCTGCGGAATAATTAGGGTTCTCTGAATAAAAATTCTCTGTTTCGAAAAATTATTTGAAATGCGAAGCACAAGTCTTGTAAAAAAATTAGAAAGAGAAATCTAGAACATAATTATTCTAAAAAATGAGATAATAACTATAAAAAGGACAACGCAACTGTCTTAAAATAAACTGATTTATAAGGGTTTGCAGCCCCGGGATCCAGGTGCTTTTTCCAAACCCGAAATCCCTGGATTTAGTTTTTGTCTGAATTATGTTTTGAAATTTTTTTTCATCAAAATTTTCTAAGATAATTTAATTTTCAGAAAATCTATATAGATACCTTTTTTCCACTTCCGGAACGAGATATTACGGAACATTCATTGCTGTGTTCCCCCTGTAATAAAAAAATTGTGACTCATTTATCTGATGTTTATAATAAATTTTGATTTTTCTTTTCAGAATCATTAATCATTACTAATCATTTTTCTGAATTATCATGTTAGGTCAATACAAAAGATGTGTTTTCTTAGATTTCTCTCTCTCTTTTTTCTCTTTTTTTTATACATCACGAGAGATTACTTTCGTAGTATTATTTTGTTATTATAAGTATATTCTCATAAGCGTTTTACTCAATGATGCCGCACTATAAAGCGATACGAGCTACTGGGGAATGTACTAGTTCAGAAAAGGTAGAAATACCAATATACAGCACCGTTACAGAAAAATTATTATTATTATTTTTAATATTGAAGTATGTTTTTTAAGTAATTTTGTTAGAGTTCATTTAATAGTGTTTATTATGGTTAATTTCTAGTGTGATATGTTAATAAGATTTAAAAAAAGGGAAGTATTTTTTCTGTGCGAGTTGTATATGTAGAAAAATTTTTAGACTAAAATTTATGCAAATCCATTCTATGCTTTGTAAGGGCTGTGCGAAGGTATACGTGAGTTTGTCGGAAAAAAAGCTCAGTTCAGACTTCATAATTTTAATTTTGAAAAATCTACTGACTTAGAATGTCTTAACATGTAGTTATCGATTCTAAATATATTTATCAAAAGTAAATACAGTGTTTCAATGAAAATAAAATAGGAGCTTTTTATTCTGTTTCAAATTTACAATAACGCTTAGAATATCTCAAATATATCAATTTTTACACTCATGGACAAAAAGTTAGCGCACCAAGAAATAATTGCGGGATCGTAACGAAACTTGGCATGAAGGTACATGTCGGGTAGATATGCAAATGATTAGAAAAGCAGCGTGATTGCGTATTACGTATAGCCGGTAGAGGGCATTTAATGTCGTTCTCCGTGGAGTATAAAACAGGTAACCAAAGCTTGTTTGAGTGTGCTGAATCGTTTACAAAGTAAGAACTGACGTAGACATGCCATTACGCCGTTTTCGAAGATAATATGAGCTTCTAAGCTTTCTATGACAATATGACAGTTTTAGAGGGGGAGGATGATAGGCATGATGGGAGCTGGGTGGTCAGCCAGGCCAGTAGCTCGTCAATTAGGCCGCTCTGCTTGTGTTGTAAGAGGTTTTGGGACCAGTGGATTCGAGAAATGTCATTTACATGAAGACCAGGCTCAGGACGCCCTTGACAGACCAGTCTTCAAAAAGACCGTAACATCATAAAAAATGCAAGCGTACATCCAACTGCTTTATTGGCCGCCATCCAGGCACAGGTAGCACCTTTACTAGGGTCCCCTGTGTCTTCTTGAACCATAAAAAAGCGCCTGGCTGAAGGACATTTGGGATAACGGCGCCCATCACGTGTGCTGCCCTTGACAACCACCCATCGACGCCTCCGTTTGGAGTGGTGCAATGCACGAGGAAACTGGACTGCAGTAGAATGGAACCAGGTCGTCTTTAGCGACGAATCCAGATTCAATCTCAGCAGTGATGACAATCGTGTTCGTGTGTGGAGATAACGTGATGAACGCCTCAATCCTGCCTTTGCTTTACAGCGACACATCACTTCCACAGCTGGAGTTATGGTATGGGGTGCCATTGTTTACAGTACACGGTCACCTCTAGTATTGATCCGTGGCACCATGACAGCCCAGCGGTATGTCCATGACATCCTACAACCACATGTGTTGCTACTCATGCAACGGCTCCCTGGAACCATTTTTCAACAAGACAATGCTTAACCTCACACGGCAAGGGTGTCACAAGATTGTCTCCCCACTGTTTCTACCCTTCCTTGACCTGCCTGATCCTCAGATTTTTCTCCAATCGAGCATATCTGGGATCATTTGGGATGGCGAGTTGGGCATCCCACGAGTTTGAACGAACTAGAGGAAAAGTCACAGCAAATATGGAACGCGAAATGTCTTTAGACAACATACAGAAGTTGTATGCCTCAATGCCCGATCGTATCGAATCATGCATTTGCGCTAGAGGGTATTAAATCCTCCGTTCTTTTGCCTTTTCCTCTTAAATAAATGACTCTTTTTATTTGATTTTTCAATCATTTACTTATATCAAAATAGTCATTACGTATGTAAAGTTTCGTTTCATTTCGACGACTCTTTCTTGGTGCGCTAATTTTTTGTGTGCCTGAATGTAATTTAAATGGGTTAATTTTTAATGAATTCAAATTATGCTATTTTTATTGTATTCATTATGTACTATTTTTTATTTGGTTTTTAATGATGAAGTTTTGGTTTGATTTGTTTCAATAAATAATAATATTAAACCAATTTTTCAATCATGTTTTTGGTTTTATTATTTAATTTCAATCATGCTAATGTGTAAGTATTTTTTAGAAATAGCCCTGTTCTAAACCCGGGACCAATCCCGGGATTTGGATAATATAATCCTGAAATCCCGGGAATAAAAATAGAGCACGGGATTGCATACCCTTTGATTTACTCATTATAAAAAAGTAATTATACTTTTGCTTTTAACATTAGTGTTTTGTTTGTTTTTTTTAAAAAATCTTAATCTCTAAAGTTTAGCTCATTTGAATAGTATAATTAAACATATTCTTAGTTTGAAATATGTTAAATAATCTTTTGTATGTTGTATAAATCCCAATATCGAACATTTTAAACTTTTTTTTATTAACACGTAATATAATGCTTCAATTTTACATTCGAGTTAAACGAAGAACAGACTTTCTTCACTTTTCAACCTAACTGATTAACTCGACTTGTACTTACAACCAATTGAGTTTTGACTTGCAATATAAGGAATCACGTTTCTCAACTTGAAGTTAGAATGAGTGTTTAACAACGTCGCAATATAAAGCAAAGACCGACCTCGTTATTTCGACCATGGTCAAGTGATGAGGATGACATCTGATATGGGATCTACTACCGCAACTCAACAAAGAGTAGGGAGGAGGAATTTTGAGACTCGAAAAATTTAACGTGCATCTGCCCGTTAGACACTAGGCTTGCCCTCCTAACACGCTGGCCACAAGCTCGTGGCCATGACTACTAGGCTACTGCGGCCACCTACTTGAAGTTTTGACCACTTGATTTGATAAAGAAGTTTTCATGAGTTAATTTTACGTGAATTGCAAATTAAACAAAAAAAAAAAAAAGTTTTTTGCATATCTCAGCTGAACAAAACAAAACATGTTTGTTAAATTTTAAATCTATAGATCTAATTTCTTATAAAAAGAATTTTTTTTTATTTATAACTCCCCGTAACTGTCCTGTGGGTCGATTTTTGAAAATACCTTCCTAAGTTGATCTCTGCTTAGCAAAAGTAACACATTGTTATAAATTTTGTGTAATGAACGTTTAAAATAGAGTAAATAATTTATATCTGGATGGGTAATACGTTAATATTACTTTCTGTTGTACTTATGTTATGTTAAAATTGTAATCTGCCTCACGCTCCATTTTTTCAAGCCTTCACAGTTTTATTATTATTTTTATACTTAAAAAATGCAATACCTACCTATTTAATTGATGATGTAGTGTGAAAGACAAAGTTTATCTACTTGAAATACCAGAAGAGATAAAAATAAGTTTTATTCTGAGATAAGAAAAGTAGTGATTACACTGATCAAAGCAATAAATCAGAAGCGGACACGCAGTGTCACCTGGCGCAGACAAAACAAAAAGGGAAAGTTTCGCTTTACACATAAAAGATATATGCTGAAGTGTAACTCTATCGGCTTTTGCAGCGCACACAAGAATATCTTGCATTTGGCAGAATTTCTTCCTACTTACTTGACAATTATCATTATATTTTGGATACTTTACACAATATCTTTATAAAGTATAGCCTACGTGTTATTCTGATGTATAAGCCATATTATTGTAAAGTTTCATTAAAATCCATTCAGTTGTTTTTGCGTGAAAGAGTAACAAATATACATCCAAACAAACTTTCGCGTTTATAATATTAGTAAGGATTATAGGTATATATATGGATGAAAAGAAACATTATGGCATTATCTGGAGAAATTGTTAAGAAACTCGGGAAAGTTTTGGATTTTTAAATGAAAATTAAAATCATTCAAGTCTACGTGCGTTAACGTTAAAGGTTACGGTTAAAGGTGCTAATGTGAGTAAAACTTTTTAAGAAATAGCATGTGACTTGAAGATGCAACTTTTGACAACCTAAACGATTTGAAAGGATAAAATTAGAGTTTTTGATAATCATCAACACAACGCACGTACACCAATAATAATTATCTTAGTAGTACACGCCAAAAATATTTAGTGTCAATAAATAAATCATTTCAAGTGATGTCAAAGTCACATGAATTGAAAGTAACGTGATTTTAGCCAATCAATTCAAAAACTCATGCCACGTCATAGTCACACGATAAAAACTATCTAGTGTTTCCAGATAATCAGTTCACGCGCTTCGGTGTTCCCAAGTTTTGCTCTTTGCGGAAACATTCTCTTAAAAAGTACATATGTATACAAAATGCATTTTATTTAAACATTATTTTATTTAACATTTTTTTTTAACATAAAATATGATTTTTTTTAATTTAAAAAAATCTTTTTCAAGAAATTTTTTTTTCTTAACATTTAAACATCTTAACCCAAATATGAAATTTGAAATTTTATCTAAGTTTTCCTAGTAGAGCAACAAGTACAATTAGTTTAATGTTTGTTTTGAATTCAATGGAGAACACGTGTTTGTCTTTATCATGTGACGTCCTGAATTGAGCCCATTGCATGATGACCGAGAACACGTGCTTTTATTTAAATTGATAAACATTTAACGATTTGAAATAAGCTTTTTTTAAAGGGAAAAAAGAAAATTCATTTTTAAGGTAGTATTTTGTATAGTAGTATGAGTAGAGTTCAGCGATGTATTATTGGTAACTAAATTTAATAATGTAATGTTTAATATACTATATTTTATATATAAGTGTATTGTTTTTGTTGGTTGTGGCATGAATGGTAAATCAGAGCTATTTATAATGATTAAAACTTTAATAAATTTTGTTTGAATGAGACGTTATTTTCATCACAATATCTATATTTCATACTATGTTTTATAAAGAATTTTATAACAGCTTAGAAGGGGTGAATCTATTTGAAAATACTGCTGCATGAATACATTTTTTATAAAACTTTTTCGAAGTTTATTATAATAAATATTCACTCATGCATTAATTAATAGAATTAATAGTTAGAATAATGTCATGTTTGGGAGGAATTCGTAAAAAGTTTTAATTGTGGTGGAGAGTAGCCGACAAAAAGGATTTCTCGTTTATCCCCACTCCTCATTTAATAAAATTCACACAACAATAACCATAATGAAATTTTCTTGCATTAAAATATTTCAATGTTTTGAAAGGTATGCATGCACTCAAATTTAAGGGTGCACATAGACTAGCTAGAAAAAGTCTGCGTTCACCCATAACAACTCATAGAGCAAAGGTAAAATTTAATAGAAATATGATTTTTTTTCTAACAAAATTTTATTAATTTGTTTACTATTATTTAAATGTTGAGCATGCAAGAATTAATTAGTTTTGAATTAAAACTACGTAAGATAGCGGATTTTTTGCAGAAAAGCACGCAAATAGTAGGCAGAAAAAGTCTGCGTTCACCATTTGAATATTCATGATTCCTGGAATTTTTATCAACATGCGTTATAGGTTAACAGAGTCTTTGCATTCAGTTATCAAAAGTAAAATAGCTTAAGAAAGTTGTTACGCAATAACTTTTATATTTTTGTGAGGTACGAAGCAATTCAATGACATGGAAAATAAAAAGAAGGAAATTAGTATCAGTGAGCTTATATAAAATCATGTGGAAAAATGTGGAAAAATGGAAAAAGTCGTCAGGATATAACCATATCCGTTGGATGGCAGTATTCATTTATCTAACGTGTTATTAATAACTTTAAAACTGCAGGAAGTTACACATCGAAACCTCGTTCAGGTCGTCCATCTAAACTCCCAATCAGAGAAAAACGAAGTATGCTATGTAGAGTGAAGAAAACTCCGAGTTTGACTGGAACTCAAATAGCAACAGACATTCATGAGAAGTTTATCAAAAACATTTGTGCGGATACTGCATGAAAAATCTTGAAAAAGGTACTGTAGTCGAGTGGCTCGTAGATAGCTTTATATTTCAAAGACCAATGAATAACTTTTGCAAAAGAGCATATACATATGCTTTTGGAGTTCTGGAGGACTGTGCTATTCTCTAATGAAGCAAATTTTACATCTTTGGCATAAAAGGTCATAAATTGGTATGCAGATAACCATGTACAGCTCTTCGAAAAGAGCACTTATTACCAACGGGGAAGCACGGCGGCGGTGGGGGTTATGGTGTGGGAGTGCATGGCGAGCAATGGTGTTGGCAAGTTGGAGTATATCGAATCAATTATGATCAAATGTGATTATATACCTTGATGTCCTGAAAAATTTAAAGGGAAGTGCCGCGCCAAACTCGGCCTTGGATCGTCATTTCACTTCTAACACGACACGATCCTAAGCATACCGCTGAGATTGTGAAGCTTTGGCTATTGTATAATGTCCCAAATCAACTGCACACGCCCCCACAGTCACCTGATCTGAATCCTGTAGAACACCTATGGGATTTGCTGGAGCGTAACATTCGTCAAAACAATATATCTATCAAGGATATGCTGAAGAGTGTTCTTAAGGACAAATGGGAGAAGATAAGCAATGAAGAAACAACTAAACTTGTTAATTCAATGTCGAAACGACTTCAGAAGGTTCTCGAACCAGCTATTAAGTAGCTCATTATCCTTATTAAATATTTTTTTATAGCTTCCACTAAAACAGTGAACGCAGACTTTTTCTACTTGATTTTTGTAGGTATCGCTACAAATTTGTCTTTATTTTAAAATCTATGAAGGCAAACCAAATTTACTTTTGTTATTATGAATACTTAAAATGAACCAGATAAAATCTAATTAAAATTTGTTTTTTTAAATTCCACTTTTTAAACTTTTTTTTTCGTTGTTCATGTAAGCAATAGTACGTGAACGCAGACCTTTTCTAGCTAGTGTAAGAAATAAATACGGCGTTATGCTCATCTAACATTTTTCCAAAAACATTTTTAAAAAGCTTGAAAAATAATTGGAAAAATTTCGCTTTTGAAAAATGAATTCTTTCAGCTGTTATCATGTTTCTATTTTAGTTTAATTCAACTAACTTAATATGCTGTATCCTGCATCTGTTTCTTTATGGCTCCGAAAACTAATTTTAATATATTTGACATTACAATTGGGATGGTGAAGAATTGTGCAAATAAATTTTTCATTTTGGCAAATTATTTTTTGAAAATTGACTTATATTACATATTTTCCTAACAATTTCAGATTCATTTAACACATTACATAGCATTTTTAAAATTTGCAATGAAAAAGTTATAAGGTTATTTTCTACCATTATGAAGGAAAATAGATTTGCAGTTTGATCCTCATTTTATAGCTTTAGTTTAATTTAATGTTCATTTTTACTTGAATCCATGGTACAAAGCAAAAACTGTAAGCAATGCCTGTATTTTCCGAAATAAAACTCTAACATGCTGGTAAAATATTTTATTGTTTGCTTTGAATTTTCAGCAAACAAAAAACTGTATGTAAAAATCAAGGTGCTGCACATTTTCAAATATGTGTACAGAAAGTAGAAATGTGCTTCTAATCATTTTCATAAATACTCATAGTAGCGAAAAAAATTTGTAACCAATGTTTACATAGTAAACAATATTCTACAGTATAATTTTTAAATGCATGATTATTTAGAAATTGCTCAAATTTCAGCAACATCAGTAGTTTTTTCCGGGTTATTATTTCAAATGCGTAGCCTTCAGAGTTTACTTTGGAAATTGGTTTTCAAGGATTTATTTATGAAAGAGGAAATAAATCAGTTTGCCATTTTATATTTCTTATTTTGAATCCTGTTTGGGGAAATTGGTTTTTTAAAAAAAAAACCAAATTAAACTTTTTTGAGTTTACGCATTTATTTTAGGGAAAAAATCCAAGATGTATACATGTTCCATAAGAAGAAAAATAACTGAAAGTGTGCCACTGAAATAAAAACTTCAAAGAAGTCAGAAGTAAATTATGAAACTTAGAAATGAGGAATCTTAGTTAATTACAACAAAATAAGGATTTTTTGGTTTTGGCACGTTATTTTTCGTTGAAAATTATCCTGCTGAAGTATAAAATAAATCTAATGATATTGTAATTTGTAAAAGAAGGAAAACCAGTAATTCTTAAGTACAAAGTTTATTTTACTAAGTGTAAAAAATCTTATATTTATTTTATCTAACTGCAATGCAAAATTGTAGCACTTTAATTAGTGCTACTATAAGTTTTAAGTACTTTTTTGAAATTTAAGATATTAACATTTAAAAACATGAATTTGAAGCAAAAATAATTTCATAAATGAAATGTAAATTACTTTATCTTCTGAGATTATTATCGCATCTTCTAAGTAGCTAAATTTTAGATTTCAGTAACAGGATGACTTTCCAATTTTTTAAGAATGACATGAGACACGTATTTCAATTAATTCTTCGACACAGGAAGACCTAATTTGTATTCAGGGAAACCTAATTATTCCAGAGGAAAAGGAGAAAAAAATCCTCCCTTAATAGTTTAATTACATAAATTCTTCTATTTAAATTTTAACTTTTAAACTTAGGCATTACAGCTATTTAATGAATACACGTAAAATTTAAAACAATATGAAATACATACTTGAGAGATACATCAACAGAGATTTTTCTTTAAAAATTAATAATTTTGCAAACTCGTAATGTTTACAAAAAAAACCCCTATCTTTAATTCAGAACCTCTAAATTTGCTAAAACTAGTGTCTTGAACATTTTTCCAATCACTGCTTGTTAAGCAAAATAATAAACAGGAAATTGTCATCCTTAATGTACTTGTATTGTACAATGTACTTGCTAACAATTATTATAGGCTTGAAATCATGATAATTAACAGAATAAATATCAGACGATATTGGTCAGGAATAGTAAAATTTAAATCGGGCTAGAGCTCATGTTTCTATCCAAGTTTATCTTTCAGTGATCTAAAATGACTTTGTAGTATAGAAAAATAAATCAAAATTCGAAAAAAGTCATCATCACTTCAAAAATAATTATACCTGTATACACTCTTGGACAAAAAATTAGCGCACCAAGAAGGAGTCGTCAAAATGAAACGAAATTTTACATACTAAATGACTACTTTGATATAAATGATTAGAAAATCAAAGAAAAAAAAAAGGATCATTTATTTCAGAAAAAAAGGTAAAAGAACGGAGGATTTAATACCCTGTTGAACCCTTCTAGCGCGAATGCACAATGCGATACGATCGGGAATTAAGGCATACAACTTCTGTATGATGTCTTGAGACATTTCGTTCCATATTTGCTGTAACTTTTCCTCTAGTTTGTTCAAACTCGTGGGATGCTCAACTCGCCGTCCCAAATGATCCCAGATATGCTCGATTGGAGAAAAATCTGAGGATCAAGCAGGTCAAGGAAGGGTAGAAACAGTGTGGAGACAGTCTTGTGACACCCTTGCCGTGTGAAGTTAAGCATTGTCTTGTTGAAAAATGGCTCCTGGGAGCCGTTGCATGAGTGGCAACACATGTGGTTGTAGGATGTCATGGACATACCGCTGGGCTGTCATGGTGCAACGTATCAA
>BMAV01021030.1:46457-62200 GCA_019973955.1 Trichonephila inaurata madagascariensis | reverse complement strand
CAACCTTCATGCCAAGTTTCGTTACGATACCGCAATTATTTCTTGGTACGCTAGTTTTTTTGTCCATGAGTGTATAATAGAGAGAGAGAATGAGAAGAAAAGGAGAGGCAATTATAAGTATAATGAATATATTTATATTGTACTTATTAATAAAATCTTAAAAATCTAAAAGTAATACTTCAATTGATAGAATATAGAATTAATTTACTTAGACAACTATTAATGGAACTAATTGGGGTTATATACTTTTAACAGTATTTAATAAGTTTGAATTACTTGTGAAACCGTATTTAGAAATTAAGATTCCGAGTAGATAATATACCTAAATGATCTAAATGCATAAACTATTACAAATAAGTAAAGGATTATATTTGCATTAATATTAGTAATAACAAGAAAATTTTGCGAAGCATTAAAACATTTGGCATTATATCTGTTACTGTTTGATATCTTTAAACACTATGTTTATTTCCTAACAAATGTTCCAAGAGCTATTCTATCACACGGTGAACTTCGGAAGAATCGATAAATTTAGTTGTTATTAAATTGTGAGAAATTATGAAATGATTATGTCATTTTTTGTGGTTAATAGTTTTTCTTTAGTTTTTATATTCCTACTATATTAGTTCACTCTCTCCCTATATATGTATATTAGCCGTTACCCACCCGCTTTACTGGGTATTTCACAATGTTGTATAAATATATACTGTTTACATATAAACAAATTTTTGATATCTAGCATTAAGAATTCGATTGTATTGGAAAATATATTTATAGCTTTAACTCTCATGTGTTGTTCTAAAAAGGACAGAAATTATAATTTCTAATTTCTATTTATATCTAAAATAGAAGTAGAAAGATTTTCTGCTCTCACTTAACCCAATAATCAAGTGGATTTCTGCCAAAGCAACTTTCTCTCTCTCAGTGAATCTCTACTCCATAAAATAAACATGCGTGCTAAACTTCAAGTCTAAATCTAACAGAGCAAAAACGGAATTTTTATCATCAATACGCCCTGTTGAGAGCATTCTTAGCGGATTCCAATTCAAAAAAAAGAAACATGCAAAACCAAATTTTATTATTATAGTCCTAGTAGTTCGAAAACGGGAATTTTGTTTATCAATACGTCCCAATAACTCCCCCCGCTTCCCCCTGGAGTTGATTTCCGTAAAATCCATTTTTGATGGAACTCTATTCAACTAAAGAAACGTGCTCAAAAAATTTCAAGTAAATAGGTTGAATGCAAAAACAGGAATTTTTCTATAACTCTCTTTAACCAATCGTAACCTCACTCCTTTGGAGGTTGATTTTCGCAAAACTCTTTGTTAGAGGAACTCTATTCCATGAAAGGAACATACCTCCTAATTTTCAAGCAGGTGGGTCATATTTGAAAAACGGAAATATTTATCTATTACACCCCTTAATCCCCCTCAGTGCCCCTTGGGGGTCAATTTTCCTCAAACCTATATTGTAGTAGATCTCTACACCATGAATCTGCTTATCAAATTTCAAGATTGTACGTCTAATAGTTTAAAATGGAAATAATTATGTATAACGCCCCTTAAGCCCCCGCAACGCCACTTCGGAAGTGATCTTCACAAAACCCATCTTATAGCGGATCTCTACTCAATAAATGGAATCTGCTTACTCAATTTCAATATTTTATGTCTAATAGTTTAAAAAAGGAGATAATTATCTATAACGCCCCTTAATTCTCCACAACGCCACTTGAGGGTCAATTTTCACAAAACCCATTTTGAAGCGAATTTCTACTCTATGAAAGAAATCCGCTTATCAAATTTCTAGACTAGTCTAATAGTTTAAAAATGGAAATAATTATGCATAACGCCCCTTAAGCGCCCTCAACGTTCCTTGAAGGTCGATTTTTGTAAAAATCATTTTGCAGGGAATCTTTACTGTAGGGTATCTGTGTACCAAGTTTCACGACTGTAAATCTAACAGTTTAATAATGGAAATAGTTATCTATAACGCCCCTTGGGGTTCGATCTTTGCGAAATCCATTCTTAGCTGATGTCTATTCTATGAAAGAAACATACCTACCAAATTTCAAGCCTGTAGGTTTAATAGTTCCGGAGATATCGTGATTAGTGAATGAGTAAAAAAAAATGTACTTAATTTGCATATATTTTTTCAATGGATTAGCAGCATCACTACATCATAGAAGAAATATTATTGTCTTTACTTTTAATATGTTGGAATCGCTTTGTATAGTTTAATAATAAATACCAATATTTATTTGGCTATAATCTGTTTGGAAATAAAAATTTTATCAAGTCATAAAACAATAAATAATTATGTAATAAGGAAAGGTTAATAATGTATACTAATTGAAATAAAAAAAATTAATTTAAATTCAAAGTCGCCTACAAAAAAAAAAGAATTAAATTATGTACATATAATTGACATTTCAATGCTAACATAATACTTAGAGCAGCGTTTCTCAAACTGTGGGGCGCCCCCCCCGGGGGGGGACGAGAATATCAAAAACAAAGGATTTAAAAAATAATTAATTTACTGGAATGAATTAAAAAATACTTTCAGACACAGTAAAAAATGCACTTTTACTCTGATATAATTTATAATATCATCTAGCGTCATCAAAAATAAACCCTTCTTCAATACCTAACTAGCTATCTTTGATCCTATAACCGCATAAAAAAACCTTTCATTTGATTTGCTGTAATCCTATGATGAGAGATTTTTTTATTACGGTTTCTTTTTAAACCTAAAACGCTACTCTTTTAGAGAAAAACAAAACCCAGACCCAGAATCGAAAAAATATAGGAAATAAAAAATTCATCACTGGTATTCTTTTTGAAGTACTAGATGTAGGCAGCAAAATAAATTTGCTCAACATCTATTTAACCTTCTAAGTTATTGGTGCAGTTAGTTAAGACCCCTCTCTTATGTGTTTGTTTCTCATTTAGGGAAGTTTTAAATAATGTATTTCTGTTAGGAGGGGGGGGGGTTCCATGTAAAAGAGTTTAATGATATTTGGAAAATCAGAGATACATATAAAGCATAATGAAAAACGTTTTACACAATTTTTTTAGCTGTAACATCCGAAAATTATATTGAATACACTTTTAACCCGGAACTGGTTGCGCGGGGCACACAGATCCCGAAATCGTTAATTCTGGCAAAACTTTATTTGTTACCAAAGAAAAATTGAAAAGTCCTTGAAAGTAGGTAAGTTTACTTTCTCTTAGTTAAATTATTCACTGAAATCACTATTTGTATCATGTACAATAAAAATAATTATATAAAAAAAAGGATTGGGGTGACTCAACCACTCAGCGAGACCATTAACGTTTGTATCGAGTGTGTGCCTGCTCCCTGGATAAAATATTTTGAAGTCTTTTCGCTTTAAATATTAAAGATAACACAATTATTCTTCATCGGAATTTTATATTATTTTTCATTATTTAACATTAATTCTAAATGCTTATTCTGTGAGGCTAAAATTACATTTCGCTTAAAACTAATTATTATTTGAGCATTCATTTTAAAATATCATTTTATATTTTCGTAAATATTGTCGCGCATTTGGGTTTATTCTCCTGACAGTTCTGCTATTATATCAAGAAAGTTTTAATTTTTTAAAAAAAAATGAACTCGTGCGAAGAGCGGGTACTTCAGACAGTACACTCTTTTAATGTATTAATTCTACACAAGGTATTTTATAACTAATTAAATAATACTAAACTACTAAGAGCAAGTTTTTAATAAGTATTAGCGACTTCATGGGCTGTCTTGCAGAGGTAAGTTTTTCAAAGGAAGGTTTTCGATTCGAAATTGACATTCTGAGTACTTTTTCTATATTTGGCTGAGATCTATATTTTGTCTTCAAAGCAGCCACCGCATTTTACAATTGTTCCAATTTGAAAATTCAAGAAAGAAAAATAAAATATCTATTACTTAAAAAAAAGTAACATATATAAAATTTAATATACTTATCATTAATTTGTACGGTTTATAATTAAGATAATATTGTAGCTTTAGCGTCAAAGTGCATTATTATTGCATTCAATACATTATTATTGAAAAGGGGCCGCCGCCCCATAAAAATTATGATTGAAAAGTGGGTCGCCAGTATAGAAAATTTGAGCACTGTGTGATTTAGAGTATTAACATACCATATACACTTGTAAAGGAAAAAACCCTCTTTCCCCCAAAGGTAATCCTCGTAATAAAAACCTTTCATGTTAAATAATTCTATGTATACTGGCTTAAAAAACATCTTTATAAAATTTTCTTACAAGTTAGCGTGTACTTCAGAAAGATCCAGTCTTCATAAATCACACTATTACTCAATTTATATGTAATTCAATAACTTAAAAGAAATAGCTTGTAGTAAAGGGTATTCACAAATAAAAAATTATTATTTTTCTAAAATTTATATATTAATATGATTCATTTCTTTAACTTAATATAGTGAGAGTATTTTTTTTCTTTTTTGAACTTTAGTGACAGTTATTTCTAAAAAAATTCAAACATTTGCAAATAAAAATTACTATGCAAGTCAAAGAATCAAAGATGGCAAATATTATTTTATTATAGATTCATTTCAAATATCTGTTATGGCTTCACAATATATTAGTAAATCATATTATTGTAAAATATACAGTTCATATGCACAATTCATTGTGTTGTAAAAATAATATTTCTTTTCATTAAAAGATAAATAATAAAAATTAATCAAAAACTTTTATATCAACTACCTCCCTTATTTTATGTACACTGACCTCAAAAGTAAATCTTTTGTGAAAATTTTAAAACATTTATTACAATTTTAAGATGTATTTCAAAGCAAATGTTTATAAGATTGACAATTTATATTAAACTTTTGTCCAAAATTATCTTTGCATGCATAATGAGTTTCCCTCAAAGTACGGTATGAATTTATGTGGAATGATACATAAACATCATAGCATGTAAATACAAAGGAAAAGGATTAAATCTGTTATATGCAATTATATATTTCAGAGCTGCATAGTATTGATAAATCATACAGTAAAGAAATAACATCCTCCTGCATTCATTTGATCTTGATTTATGCGTAGATATTTACTGATATTTTATATTGTACTTCACATTGTTGTTGTTTTTGCTTTACATATATATTATTTTTACATTCTAAAATATCGTGTATTTTAAATATCTCGAGACAATTATAATAGTTCTAGTGACAATCAAAAACTTTTATTCAACTGGTGAAGTAAATTACTAAGACATTGTTCCTTTGATAATAATATTTACTTATAAATAAACATATTCATCTTTAAATAGTAATAAATTTGTTTGTAAGAGATTATTCTATCCTTTTTCTAATTTATCCAGTTTAAGGATTCCTAATACTTAATTGAGATAGAAAAATGCATTTATGTATGTCGTAATCCTGGTGAGTGGTGGTTGATTCTTATTAAGACATTATTCCGAGAGTAGGTGTATATGTAGAGGATGTTGGATTGTTGAGAAATCATCTTGTTATTCCATTTTATATCACATTTATTCACATAGTGTTTCAACAATACAAGAAGTGGATACGAAACACAAACCAGGCTGCTGCTGGTTACACATATTGAAGGTAGACAAAGAGCAAAAGGGTGGATTTTCAAGAAATACTATTGGTGGATAGATATAGTTCAAGATTCCCGTTAGGCTGGTAGCTGGTTATTATTTAAATGCGCGTCCTGAAGCAATAGACCATCAGTAATTAAATTTTTTTAAAGGATTAAATTAATGGGAATTGTAACACACACACACGTTCACTTACTTGCATATTTGAAAATGCTACTAAATAATTATATCTTTGGAACTCTATCTTAGGAATATATATAGATAAGTTATTTCAAGAATTAAAATAAAATAACAATATTTCAATTTTATATATTCGTATTAATGCAAATTAAAATTGAAACTGACAAAAAAAAATAAGTCTTTTGGCATACATCTCTTAAAAAAATATTCTTTACATGGTCATTTATAGTCTTTCAATAGAGTATGAAAAATGCATTCGATAAATTGCAATGAATTTCTTAATTTAAAAGAAAATTTTCACTTACTTTATTTATTTATTCATGTAACATTAAAATTAAATGTTAGTAAATGATAATAGTTTTTAGTTAAATGTTAGTAAATGATAGTTTGTTTCAAACAATTTCTTAAAAAAAAAATTCTTAAAATGATACATTTTTTTAAATTTAGTTATGAAAGAGTTCTTTTTTTCCAACTAAGGAGACACTGATTTCTTAAAAAAACGTTTCAAACATTTGTAGGAGATAATTACTAAATCAGACAATCAAAGTGTCAAATGTTAGTATATTTCATTGCAGATTCATTTTTCAAATATCTTTAATGGCTTCATAATGTATTGATATAAATCATACTATTGGATACTAAATAATTTACATGTAATTTATTGTGTTATAAAAATAAAAAATTCATTTTCATCAAAGAATAAATCTAAGCTCTTAATTATCTTTACATACATAACATTATGGGTTTCTCTTAAAGTATTTTATGAATTTGTGTGGAATGATACATAACAGCATAAAATATAAATACAAACGAAAAAAACTAAAATATGGAATTGTATTTTTTAGAACTGCATAGTATTGATAAATCATACCATAAAGAAATAAAACCATAATGAATTCATTTTTTATGCGTAGGTATATATTGATATTTTATGTGATATTTGAACAGAAAACTTCTCTCTGTATTGCAGACTATTGTACAGTGATATACATTTTCAAAAGAATTTGTTTTAATCTAATACTGTAAGCCATTATTGTGTAAAAATACATAATAAAGTACTAAAAAAATATAACTAAGAACTATACTTAAGTATACTAAGAACTATTAATATAAATGTACTAGCAAATAAATTGATAGAAATAAATACACATAATTAAACTCCCCGTAACTACTTATGAGACTTAACAGACTAATACATAATAAGAGAAATAATATAGATGTGAACAACGTACGTATAGGATTTTACTAAGCTACGCCCAATCGCGTGTAAATGTTGCCCCCATATCACGTAATTCCTACTTGGCGCTGATTATCTGCGAATTTAGTCCATACGGATGAGGTCTGGAGATCTAAGTGACCAATCCATTCAACGAATATCCTCACTTTCTAGAAATTCGTCGACTAGATAAGCTCAATGTGCTTCGCGTTATCATCCATTAAAATAAAATCAAGGTGAACTGCATCCTTGAAAAGATGAACGTTGGGCTGCAAGATCTCCTTCCTATACCTCACGCAATTCACAGCGCCTCTTTCAAAGACATAGCGGTGTGTTTGGACATCCAAACGTGAAGCTTGCTCAGACCTTTAAGTCTACACTGCAATATTGGTCGATTTCTCGGACATTGTGGAGGGCACGTAACCAGAGGCACAGTTTAAAACATTTAATGCATAGGATGAAACTTCTATGCTTTGGCTATTAAAGTGTTGTATATCTTGAGATTAATATCTCTTAACAAAGAAGCTACTATAAATTTTTGTTGTTAAATAATAGATAAACTCATGTTATTGATAATTAGATTCATATTTGGTTAAAATTTCGTACCTACGTACACCGATTCCCAAAATATTTTCTTTTATTACAAAATTATGATATGAAAATTTTTTTTTTATTTCCGACATGACTCTTTGATAATCATATGTTGTCGATTCAAACCTTAGTTAAAAAACCTGAACCCATTTTATTTTGGTATGATATTTTAATTAAGTTCTTATACTTTTATAAGATTGATTTAAATTGCTTATTTGCTTAATTCTTAATAATATATTTTATGCTCGCATGAATTTGTGGAATGGAAATGTATAATTACCATGTGAAATTCTCTGTGAGTGATATAATGAAACAAACTTGATCCACAATATTTCTTAAATAAAATTATTTTGATTTGATATGTATTATTTACTACCTCTGAACAAATTTAGATAACATTTTCTAACACAAATAATACACTCTCCCTTAAAATTAAAAACTATCACTCTTACTTAAGACTTTGATAAATAATAAATTAAATCTACATCATTAATACACATCCTCTGTCAAATAATTAGTTGTGGAATGATTAGTAATCTCTAAAGAGCTACGCACAATATATGCTGTTTATAATTGTTATCTTTCAATTGGAAGAATTCTATATAAGGAATACTTTTGAATAATAATCTGATTGGTTCAGCTTGCCATCGAATGGATCTTAAACGCACCATACTAAAAAATATGTAAAGTACTAATCATTTTAGTCGGCTTGGTGGCTTTTAGAGGTAGCGTTCCCATTTCGTGAACCTAAGATTAGGGGCTTAATCCTGGTAGGAGTCGATAGATTTTCTGTATTTGAAAATCGTAGGCGCACGAATGTCATATGAGTAAACTATATTAAACTGAGTGACGCGACAGACCATAAGGACCAAATCCTACTGTGTCCACCTCAGTTTTCATGACCTTGGCATTGAGGTGCATGAGCAGATGTTACGGTCAGGTGGTCAGTCTGAAGCCCGTGTTTAGCTCCCAAGCAAGCTGGGCACTCATTTATCGACCCACTGAAGAGATGAAAGACTGAGTCGACCTTTCCCAGCTCAGGGTTTGAACCTCGGATCTGCGGCGTGGAAGTGCGATACGCTACCACTCAGCCACTGGGCTTTAGTCACATGATTATGCGGAACGTAAGAGATCCCTCCAATATCAATTTGGCCCTGGTACTCTCGGCAAAATTAAATCGTGGCAATAATTGGCATCCTACGAGAGTTTCAATTAAAATTCATTCAAACTTCCAAATTTGGTAGCGAGAGTTGCCACTAGATGGTGCCACCATGAAATGACTCTCATATTTGGGGACTTGCCGTGTATGCAAATGATTAGTTGCTAATATTCAGCTCATTAAAAAAAAGTTTTAATCATTTTATAGATTTTAATGTTTAGACTATTGTTTATAAAAATGCCAGATATTTGGCCACTAAGCCATTTTTCTTAGTTTAGTCTATTATTATATGCAGTCTTTCTACAATAAGCTGCATATTTTTGAAGGATTATTTATTTTAATGATTGTCACTAATTATCATATTACAAAATTTCAACTTTCCAATGACACAACAATTTATGTGATAGTTATAATCTACCTTATGATGGGACGAATTTTAGATTAAGTGTGTTTATATTAAATTCTTTTTAAAATCACACACACATTGGTGAAATGAACAAGGGTTATTTATCAATTTCTACTTTTACAAAATCGCAATAAATTTAAAAAAATGATTCTATAAACCATTATAAAATGGGATTTGAAAAAAAGATTGACTTTTGGGAGATTGATATAGAACGATGCAATAAGTTTACTGAGCTAAATATTTTTTCACTGAACTATATAGTTTAATCTCAAAGATAATAATATTTTTATTTCAACCTCACTTGAAAGAATACAGTGTTTACTTTTGAGATTACTTTGTCGCAAATGTCAAAGGACATTGTAGAAGTACTTTTTTTTTATCGAATTTATTCCCAACAGAAGGATATTTTTCGACGAGCATACTTTAATGCCCCTTATTACCTTTCTTCCTATATTTGCATTTCTTTTGAAATCTTGATTATGAGAACTTTTAAGCAAAAAACGCCGATAATTATTTCAATGGGTTTTAACTTTGAAAATAATGGGAATTTTTCAAAAATCCTAGTTAAGCCTCTGTACAGAGATCTGAGCTATATATAGGCAAAATATTATTGTAATAGAAGCAATTTTTACAAAAGGAGAACATGTTGAAAAAAGGTTATTCTAAGTTAATCTTTTGCAGAAATATTGTACTTAAATCATTTTTTTTGTCAAAATGTCCTTAAAACAATTTTATACATGTATTCTAATCTAAGGGACACTAAATATCATGCAAATTACCCATGTATGCACTTTTTTAAAATCATGGTTCCGAACGTAGTTGGATACCTTAAAGATAAATGTAAAGATTTTATCTTTAAATTTTTTTAAATCCTCATTTGACAAATTACTTACATAGCAAACCTTAAAGAATAACACGCAGAAAAATATCAAAGAGAAACAGTACTTAGATTTTTCAAATCTTTATTGTAAAACGTAAAAGAAAAAAGAAAAAAAGGACATTCTTAACTAATACTTTGATCAGTTTTATGTTTTTCATTTCAGTATGTTCAAATTTATTTTGTGACAAGTTTAATTCTTTAACATTTAAAATATTCAAATATATTGCTGTAAAAATGCTTGAACATAAATAAAAAAATTTAAATTGAATATTACAAAATTTAAGCGGTAGGAAAAAGCCTTTTATTGTAATGTGGTTTTTAAAGTAAAAATAATTAGCTGTAAGATTCTTCTCGAGAGCAAATATTATATTCTCCCACATATATTCTAGATTTATTTTAATATAAAACTGCTTTTCCTACATTAAGAAAATTATTTGATATTCTATCTTCATAAGTTTTAAAATTATTATTTTTCAATTCCTTTTATTAGTTCACTCTCTCTCCCTATATATATTTATTTATACACATATAATCTTGTTTAAATTTTCAATCTAATTAAATACTTTCCATTCATCCACTCAAGTTCAAATGCATTTTTTAAAACTTGTAGTGGATGATATATGATGTTGATACAGTTTTTTCAAAATATTAATTCATTAATTTTATTTAATTAAGGAATAAATACTAACAAACAAAAATAATAGTTTAATACCATATATAAAAAGAAAAATCGCTCTTTGTGTCCCTGTAGCGCAATGGATAGCGCATTGGACTTCTAATCCAAGGTAGTAGGTTCAAATTCCACCTGGGTTGGCCTAGTTTCTGAGAATGTCATTTCTCTCTCTTTTACTATACTATTTTATTATTAAACTTAATTAATGAATAAACAGTAACAAACAAACAAAAATAGTCCAACACCCTATATAGAAAGGAAAATGGAAAATTGCAAGGAAAATCGCTTTCTATTTTGCCTCTTAATTTTGTCATTCTGTCTATGAATAAACATATTTGTAATTATTTAATAAAAAATAACTAAAATAAATTTTTTTTGTTGACTAAAATAGGAATTGATTAAAATTTTTCTTTTTTATATTACTTGATTGTTGTATTTTGAATTTCAAGGTGTCGCACAATTTGGATTTAGAGAAACGCATGTGGTATTTTAGAAGTTTAGTTAATATTTATTTTGACAAAGAGTTGAGGTTAAAATAATTTCGTTGCAATTAATTTTGTCAAGAGAACAAAATATGTAATTAGGAGTTTAAAGAAATCTTAGGTAAAAAAAAAAAAAAAAATTGCATTTACTGAAATCGAGTTGAAATCAAACTTTTTTTGCGTATAGGAAAGGATTCTGTCATAACAGTATTGCTCCTCTATTAAATCATCCTTTTAATAAAAATAACTATAAATTTTTCGAATTTATATTTATTTTGGAGCATTTTTTTAAATTGGAAAATGCATTCCTATATAAATAAAGAGAAGCCCAGTAGCTAAGTGGCAGTGTATCACGCTTACACGTCACAGGTTCGGGGTTCAAATCCTGGCCTGGACAATGTCGACTCAGCCTTTCATCCCTTCAATGGGCTGATAAATGAGTACCAAGCTTACTTGGGAAGCGAACACTGGGGTTTTCACGTCAGACTGATCCCTTGACCGAAACATCTGCGCATGCACCCCAGCGCCTAAGGTTACGTAAACTGAGATAGGCACAGTAGGTTTTGGCCCTCATGGGCTGTTGCGTCACTGAGTTCACTATATAAATAAAGATACATTTTTTCGTCTTTGTAATAGTTATTCCCTGTTTGGAATGAATGTGGTGTGGAAGTTCAGAAAGGAGGGGTGCCACAACTCAGGTGTTGTTCTCTCACTTGATCATGGTTCCAAGTTAAGATATCCATCGCCATTAGTTCTCATACCACTTTATAGTTTGACACATTAACAAACACCCACTCACTCTCAGTTTGAGAAATGATTCGTGATATTAGAAATAAAGCTGTCGCCCATCCGTTAAAGTAGTTAGCGAGATGCTGACTACTGTGCCGTAGGGCCTCAGTTCGAATCCAGGAGAAGGCATGGGTGTTTGTAAATGTATAGTGCCTTCGTGGCATGGGGTACTCTAAACAGCTGTCGAGCCGCAAGCTCTCTCGTGAAGTTGGTGACAGGGGATGAGAGGTGGGAGGCCCCTGACCCTCCCCCAGTGTGTTCTCCCTCAAAATTGGGGTGGAAGCGAGCTAAATCGTCAGTCACCTGTATGATGCTCAAGGCTGAGGCCAACGACAGGCGATCATCTAGCCCCATGCCATAAAGAATTTCTTGCGCCTCGATTTGACTACGTCAGGCAGGGGGCATTAACAACACAACAGAAATAAAGCTTACTAACCTCTTAACACATTTGCTTGTGTTTGACTCGGGTGAAAGTTACCGGTAAATCGGAATATGCCCTTGTCTCCTACGGGCTTTCTTGTATCTCGCGTTATTTTATTTCTAATGGCTGTCTGAGATCCATTCTAGGAAAAATATATAGGCTACATTATAATTATAAACCTATTTACCATAGATGACACTCCTATGCAGCATTTTTCTAGTGTAAACCACATGGTGCATTTTGATGATTAGCTATAAGTTTGTTAAATTTTTCTTTGTTCTAAAGCAGTTGTTTGGTGGGGGAAAGGTAATACATCCATTTTTATTGCGTTAACTATCATAAAAGTAAATAATTAACCATAAATTTGTTTTTACCATACATTTTTTTATAACTTGTTAAGGAAAAAGTTATCTGATAATGAGCGACTCTGACAATTTTGAATATGCCAATTTATCAGAAAGTTTCAGCGATGAAGGGGATGATCTCTTGAGTGATGGATATGAATCTCCGAAAATAATGATAACGAGATTTTGGGTATAACAAAAAATTTGTATCAAATTGGTAGAAATCAACCAATTGTTGAACCCACCGAAATTTCTATTTGTCAATAATGTCAATTAAAAATAATCAAATCGTTTACACTTTGTATAGCACTTGTGTTTTATAATTTTTACCCCATCCCCCGTTTCTTAGTTCCCCATCACATTTGAAATTGAAGAATAGAATTTGCACTATACCTATATATTAATTTTCTGTCAAAAAAAACAAAAGTTGATTCTTTTTTTTACCACAGTTTTTTCGGGGAAAAAAAAAAGCTCGTGCTTTAAGGAGTTGAAGAACAACGAACGAATAGACTAAGACATGAAAAGGTGATAGAAAATATGAATGATTATTTTTCACAAACCGAAAATGTATAGATTTATATAGAGTAACAGAAAAAGGGCGAAAGGGAGTTCTACTTGGGAATACATAATGAATAAGTAAATGATTTTATGAATGTCAATGATTATTCTTCGTTAAGAAATCAGGGTTACACCCAAAATCTCTGCTTGTGGCTAACAAGAATTGCGTTGTACATAATCACCCGCTGGGGTACAAAAGCTCTTTTTTTAAAGAAGAGCCCGCCTAATGGTGTATGACAATAGAACAAATGGTAATAGTTAAGAAATATAATCAGTGAGAAAGATGAAGTATTGCTTCAGTGAATTTCATTGATTTAAAAAGAAGTCTGATAGTGGAAAAAACTTATTATCATACAATTTTTCAGTTTGAAGTTTTTGAAGAACTTTGTTTATGCAAATGGAAATGGTTATCGTGAACATATTTATAGATATTTCTTTTCTGTTGGAACAATTAACCCTTAACTTCGCACTGTTGCATTTCTGCAACATATAATTTATTTTAATTTAACAGACTCAATATATTTTTTTTAATTACCTACAAATCACTCATCTGAGAAAAAAAAATTACTGCAGCGAAATACATGCTAATTTTGTCACTGCATGTGGAAGCACATTTTTTCCAGAAATCCCAACAATTATAAAAATCTCTGATGCCTCAAGAACTGTGTTTTTGTTATAAAAAGAATCCATTATATTTTATGCTTCCTTTTGTTTATTGACGAAATAAATTACCAGGTAAAAAATTTAAACATTTTATGATGAATAATAAATTCTCATAAAAAAAAAAGTTTTGTAATTTACAGTACTACTGCGCAATGTTGCACTTCTGCAACAAACAAAAAAAATGACTGAAATTCAATTTAAAACTGCTTAATTTTTTTCAAATTTTTCCCTTTTATTATTATTTGGGAAATAGCTGATGTAATGTTTTCATAGAAATTTAAAAAATTTCGAAGTTAAGAGTTAAAATGAGGAGAGTTGGAATTCTTTTTAAGTATTTCTTCAGACATATAAAAACATAACAAAACAAAAAAGGATTTAATAATTCAATTTTGAAACATACTTGCAAAATTTCTTAAGTAAATACTCCGTTATATTTTTTAAGATAGTTTAATATTATTTTAGAGAGAAATAAAGATTTAATAGCAAATTTAAATAACTTATAGTTTTTATGCTTACAGAAGAAATTTGTATGAAAAGTGGAAGAACTATTTATTACTTTTATTGGTATAATTAAATGATACTATTATCATAAATGCTTCTTTTTATTAATTAAAAGATTCAATTTTCTTTAGATGTTTTATTGTTTGATTATAGTTTCATGAAAATATATGTATTTTTTTTTCTTCTAACATCTAGTACTATTTGAAATGAGACTTTCAATTTTGAAATAAATATCTTGAATGTGACTTGATTTATATTTAAACAAAAGGATTTATTATTTTAAGATTTTTGATCGATGTATGAAAGCAACTAATTTGTAATGACACATTTTTCGTTTGGTTGATTGAATTTCCAAAGGCTTGTTAAAAGATAGATTTTGTTGAAAGAGTAAGAAGCAGATTATTTTGTAGCACAGAGTCCCGAAAACTCGGCACTCGATAACCTGGCAGTCCGGATAACTCGGCCACACCCTTGCAGGTCAAAAAAAAAAAAAAAAAAACCCACCCGGGCAGACCTGTTTGCATTTCTTTTAAAAAAAAAAATAGTAAGTTTTTGCAAAGTCAGCTATTTAATTTTCTTTATAGACCAGCGTTTCTTAAACTGTGGGGCGCTCCCTCTAGCGGGGCGCGAGCATATTGAATAGTCGGAAAAAAAAAAGATTATTTTAAAAAAAATATTTATCTACTGAAAGTAAACAAACAAAATACATTCTGACATAATAAAAAATAAAATACACATTTACACTGATATAATACACTTATAAATCCATCAGAGTACTGCACACAATGCATTTTATAATTTATTTAACAATACTAAGTTAGGAACAAGTTTAATTATTACTAGTGACATTATGGGCTTATCATATATAAAATTATTTATAAAAATTAACACTTATGTTCATAATTAGTACGGTTTATAATGAACCTCTTAACTGCCGATTAAAAGTAAAGCTATTCGCTCCCCAATGCCACCGTTTTCTACCTTGGCGCGCATATGTGATGCATTGGCGGTGGGGAAGAAAATGAATGAATAAAAATAAATCCTCTGAAATAAATAAATCCTTCGCAAATACTGTCAAGGTCCTTTTATTGGATTCCAAAGCCTTCGGAATAGTTTTATGGATAACAGTGCACAGAAAAGATCGTACTTCTGAGAGACGTATATATACGGGGCAATTAACGCTTTGGCTGAGCGAGCGTTTGCGCCGGTGGCACTTAAGAGGTTAAAGTCGTATTGCAGCTTTAGCGTCAAAGTATAGTATTATTGAATTCAATGCATT
>BMAV01021030.1:12498-36456 GCA_019973955.1 Trichonephila inaurata madagascariensis | reverse complement strand
GGGGGCAATGACCTCTATAGCACACACACACACACGAAACGCGACTGTGTAGCTTGAAGAAAGAATGGAGTTGGCAACAGCTGCTTTGGTGACGCCATCCTACGCTCGTCCTATATCCTTGTGGCCAGTTTCGCTTTAATCGATCACTCCGGTTGGGAGGAACAGCGTCATTGAGTGAACACGTGCAACTGCATTCTGGCGAAAAATGCTGAATCAACATCAAATTTCCTGTGAAATTTAAGAAATCAGCCACGAAAACATTTTAAATAATAACCGAGGCTTATGAAGATGAAACTTTGTCTCTTGCACATGTGTTTGAAGGGTACCAGAGGTTTTCAGGGGGAATTGATTTTGTAGAAGATGATGGACCTGCTGGGCGCCCAAGGTCAGCGATTTTAGACCAAAACATAGCCAAAATTCATGATATGAGTGAGTTTTCACTCACATCAGTGGTCAATCAACACTATTACATTGAAGTACTAAAAAGACTTCACGAAAAAATTAGGGAAAAAAGGCCAGAATTGGGGAGTGATAGATGGCTGTTGCACCAAGACAATGCATCTGCTCACGTGGCCCTATCTGTCAAGAATTTTTGACCAGCCAAAACATCACTGCGATGAGGCACCCTCCTTATTCATCTGATATGGCTCCATGCGACTTTTTTTATTTCGAACAGCTAAATCTTGCTAAAATGAACCTATTTTATCTCAGTTGAAGAGGTTCAGGCAAAAACGGAAAATATCCTAAAGGGATTTCCGAAACCCTCGTTTTAGAACTGTTACCAGCAATGGAAGCACCGAATGTAAAAGTGTGTGAATGCTGAAGGGAATACTTTGAAGGTGATACTATACCATGATTTATTGGACCAGTCTCGATTTTTTGTGTCCACCTCGTATATTAGTGTGGACTGAAATTTTTTTTTTCAGAATTTCAAAACCTACCTATGCGGAAAAAGTGTTCTTGGTACACAGATGAAGAGAAAAATAAACCACAAAAATTAATTTTTATGTTAGGTAATGAAGTTTACGCATTTCAGCTTTTCTATAGAAAAAAGTCAAAGTAATTTTTTTGTTAAAAGAAAAACAGGGATTTTAGTATTTTTTTATCATTTATTATGATGGGAAGACATTTGACTAATAGTTACAAATACCAGATACATTTAACAGCTGTTTTAGTATTGAATTTTTTTAAAAAAAATGTTTTGCTCATATAACAATGCACCGATAAAGTGGGAGATGGCAAAAACCTCGAATCGGACTGGTTCGATGGTGTGAGTAGACAAAGCATGGGTTATGAAAAAAAAGTAACAATGCATATTGTGCTATTCATTATTTAATATTAACTTATAATTAATTATCTCATTCGGTAATTTATATTGTAGAAAAACTTTCTTTTGAGTTTAAAATCATCTAATCAAAATTATGTCTTTTTTTCCACATTTTGAAAATTCAATCCTTTTTTGTGGCAATATTAAAACTTGAAATTATTTTTTTTTGAATACTTTTTCTCTTAATCCCCATACCATAAGGACATTTTTTTTCGCATATGTAGATTCTTATTAATAAAGTTTTTTTTCTGCCCATGTAACCACCCAAATTATTAGAAAGGTAATGCTTCTAAAATCAGTCTATCTCGTGAAACTATTTTCAGAAGAATTGACAAAAGGAAGTCTACTCAAACAAATTTGAAAAGTAAAGCTTTGTAATTTTGAATTTTATTCCGTAACATTGGATGAAACTATTGATGTTACCATTTTTTTTTATACCTAGATGTATTAATGATGAATGAATGTAACTGAAGAACTCGTATTTTTTATTCAATTAAAAGCCACGACAGTATTAAGAGATTTATTGGAAGTATTAAAAAAACTATAACACGATTTCCTTTGTCTCTTGTTAATCTATTTAGAATTGTGGCAGAAGAGGATCTGGCTATGGCAGATAAAAAAAAGAGGCTCGTTGGATTAATAAAATTTGTTACTATTACAAAATACATCAAAAATTGTATACAAAGCTTCAAAATGGTCCATATTCAATTCTTTATCAGGACAGTGAATTTTACAAAGGTCTGGGAATTACACTATTGCCAATGTAAGGAGTTTTTCAAAAGTTTGAGTTCTGAATAAGGTGACATTATATAATTTACAGGAATGAAGTTTCTCTCTATCGAGGCTAAATGTTAAATTTTTTTTTAATATAATGCACTTAATAAAATAAAATCACTTAGGAAATCAAATAAAATATATGCAAAAAACTTGTCGATACAATTGACTTGCCAATTCATCATAGATTTGAGTTTTGATTGCTTATTTAAATGTTTTAATCATGCATCTTCAGGGTTCAGTACTAACATGTATTTTTAACTATGAAAGCGTTAAAAAGAAACTGAAATTATGACAAGCTCAAATAAATGCACTTAATTTGAATATCAAAACATTTGTGTAATATAATTTTAAAAATGGAAAAATATGCAATCATATTTTTTTATTTGATCCAATAACTTTAATATACTTTTTGGGAGTTTCGAAAAAATCAAAATTTTCAAAATTTATTTGCGTAGGATATACAATAGATATTACTGTAGTTACAAGCTGACATGTTACAATTTAGTATTTAACTTGAAGGTGAATTTAGTTATGACTTCGATAAATCATACCCGGTCATTGATAAATCTGTTCCGTTGCCTAATTGTGTATTTATGTTCTTAATTTTGGGGCTACGTATACTTTTTTATAGTTATTTTAGATAGTGAGTACACAAGTAAGAGTAAAATCAAAACTCAAATATCGGGGGAACATATTGGTAACTCCTTGAGAGTTACTATTGCTTCAATCAAACTAGATACTGATGCTTCAGTTTTTCAAATTAAATATCAAAAAACACATTAACTTTATGATTTCTAGATATCTCTGCACTTACTGTAAATTAAACTTACAGAATGTCACATAAAAAGTATAAACAAGATTAAATTAATCTTTTTATGTTCTCCTTACAATGCAAAATAATAAACTGATAAAATTTAAATTATTTCAATATGCAAACTACATTTTTGTTATTTTTTTTGACTCAGAAGCTATTGTTAGTTTTAGGTACATTTTGTGGAGCCCTCAAAACTAATTGTTCTCTTCTAATATCGCCTTTAGCTAAAAGGTTGAACACTCCTGGTCTATGCTCACGGAGTACTTTTCACCAACTCCTAGCTGAGCACGTCGTAAATTATATTTAATTATGCGTTTTCAGAAGTCGGGAATTGTTCAACTCCTAATTTCATTGGTTGAATTAGAATTGCTTTTAGCTTTGAGTTCCGCTTCTAACTTATTCCCAATTACCAGTGGAGACACTTAAAAATATCGAGGGCTATTGTATCATACATCCGTTAGGGAACATATGCCTATCCTGCGAATCTGTACCAAGCTGAATAACATCTGTAGCGTTAGAGTTGATTAAATTTCTATATGTAGCTAAATGTATTAAGTAAATAACTTAGTTTGTCTGAAATTTTTTTTTTAAATCTGACCTTATTCTAAACACATAAATCACATCTATGGAGTTTTTTTTGTTCAGATAACTCACTTTAGATTTGTGGCATTTTTTGGAAGGAGGAAGAATGTTAAATTTTACTTAGGTATTTTACAATAGCATATATTATTTGGGCAATGAATATGAAAATAAAGCTAATTGTAAATAAAAAATAAAAAATATCATGAGACTTATATTACTTAACCTGAGATATATTTAAAACTACTTTGCCGGTTTGATAACAAATGGAATTATACAATGTCAGGAGTTAAAGTTAGTAATAATTAAACTCACGCTTTATTGGCGAGAACGATGGAAATATTTTTACAATTCAGTGGATACAGCACACTTGCACAATACACATATTTAGCAGTGTATTGGAACTATACTATGTTGAGTTGACGTTCGTATTAACTTTTCACAAGAATAATTGGTGAGAGCTACAAAAACCAGTTATCAGTTTGGCAAAAAAAAAGTATTATTTTCGAAAATGTGTTATTTCACAAAGAACTATATCTTTGTTTCTAAATGTTGGGATGACATACACATATTATTTATCACAGCGTTAAAGAACAATGTTTATTCCATAAAGATCACATAAACGAGTCATGCATAAAAGATAATTTTCAAATTCAACTTTTTTTTAAATACCAAAATACTTTTATGCTTAATATTATTGGCGACATTAACTGAATAATAAAAATTTGCTTGAATATTAAATATAAAACATAAATAAAAGAAAGAATTCAATAAACTCCTTATAAGAAAAACGAAATAAATATTTTTTCAGATATCAGCAAAAAAAAAAAATTGTTTCGAAAACAGCGCTGGAAGGATCCATATGAAAAAAAAAATGGCACCTAAGCAGGAAAGCATTAATACTTAATCATTGCTTCCCAAGAAAAACAATGAACTTTGATATTAGAAAAGAAATAACTGTAGATTTTTAAATCATTAGCGACATCAATAATTTTTTTTAATACTCCAGCAGTTTAGTTGGATTAAAAAAACAAACAGTTCCAACGAATTCGATAGCTGCACTTTTGATTTCCATTATCTCCGTGAAACTTTCATTAAAACGATTCTTCAATATTTACAACATTTGGTTAAGTTTGATAAAATTAACACTTTTATTGACGATTTCCATAAAGAAAAGACATTTTACGCAACAACCCTCTACTCTTTCTAGATTTTTATTTCATGTTGTTCATGTAATCTCATTGGCCGTGGTTCAAAATTACGAAGTCCATTTCCAATAACCCTCGAGTTGCTTCGGAGTGCGAAAAAAATTAAAATCAAATAAAATCATTTAGGTTACTATGCAACGTTCGAAAAAGACCATTCTGTTTTTATATTGGTGCTGAATGATTTTTAAAATTTCTAAATAGCAAAATGATTTGTCTATTTAAATAATTTCTTTCCTTTATAAAAATATATTTCAAAATAATAGTTTGGGAACATATAATTTTAAAACATATATTTTATGAATTACAAATAATACTATCTGAACAGATATATATATATATATAGTTATCAAAATAATGGAAAATTCTTAGGTTTATAAGGAATTCTTTATTACTATGGTGTAGAATTGCCTTTGTCATGTTCAGCTTGGATTCACTTAGGAATTGATTCATGCAAGTGCTAAATAGTGTTTCGAGGAATATTGTACCATTAATCATTGAGATAATCTGAAAATTTCGGATTAAATGCCGATGTGGAGGATATCGATTCCATATTGAACACTCTAAAATAGACCATAATGGTTCAATTATATTAAGGTTGAGTAGCTGTGTGGGACAAGGTAGATGTTTAATTTCATCCTCGTATCCAACAAATCATCCCGCTGCCTGAATAGGTGCTTTATAATCCTTCACAATTCCGTCTCCTGCAGGAAACAAGGTTTGCATCATAGGATTGTCATGGTCAGCTAATTCCCCCTTTTGCCTGCCACATCACCATGGTCGGATTCGAGTTTCAAGACACCATGGTGAAAGGCTGATGAACTGTTGCGTTATGCATTGCTATACTGGTCCTACACCCGGTATCATGGTTTTGGGTAGTATTGGATTTCACTGCCGCACGCAACTAGTAAGCATTGCTGGTACACTGAACAGTCAGCGCTACATTTCTGTGTTGGAGCCCCTGGTCCTCCCGTAGATTCAGTGCTTGCCATAAGCCATATTCAAACAGGATAATGTGCGACCACACGTGGCACACAAGAGTTCATTTTTACCCATCAGATTGAATTGATTCCTTGGCCTGCTTGTTCTCCCGATCTACCACCAATCGAAAAAGTGTGGTCCATGCTTGCACAACAATTGGCAAGAGATACACCCCCCTTCCCGATGCTACACTAGATCAACTTTGGCAATATATGGAAGCCGCATGGATTGCTGTACTCCAAGGATACATCCAATGCCTATTTAGCCAAGGCGTGTGGCAGCGATTATAGCCAACAATGACGGCTATACTAACTACTGATTTTGTTATCCTCACCCACTTGTCACAAGAGGCTGTAATTTTAATCGTTTGATCTCTGTACAACATTTTTTCTGCCAAATAAATTTCGCTGTGATATCTCTTGTCTTTCTTGGAGCTGCATTTTGTGTGTCCAGTAGTGTATATATGTGTTGTAACGTTCTGGATCCTTGAAATTACTTCATATCTTGATAACTAAAGGGATCACACAGCTTTGGGCCAAAAGACATTGTATTTCAAATTAATTTAAAAAATTAAATTCATTGTTATTCTAATCTTCACAGCCTTTCGACTGAGAATAGTTCCTGTTCGGATCAAAGTTCGTAGATCTTCAGGTGAAAGTCTCCCGGGTGCAGCTGTCCCTGCACCCCCTTTCGCTCCCAATATCAAACACTGGATCACCTGCTCCATAGTTCACAGTTCCTTGTTCGCTTGATCCTCTCGGGTACGGCTACCCCCACAACTTTTTTCATTTGTGTTCGAAGAAGAAAGAAGTTGATCCTTGTCTCCCTTCAAACCAACTCTACAAACCCCTTGGGCGGGCCTCTTTTACTCCCCCAATTATTTCTGATTGGCAAGTGACGTTGGGCTGCACGCGGCATCTTCTGTCTCGATCCCAGCTCCATTGGTTCTTTGGGATAAAAGGCCATCATGACTGAGATAATCGTCGCCGCACCTCGTAAACCATATGGAAGGTCTATTAATCGACTCGTCACTCTAACACTCGGAATACCCTCCTGGGTATGTCTTCCTCACAACAGGCCGATTTTTTACCATTCGTGGCCTACATGTGCGAAGGAACGAAATAATTGATGGCATATTCAACGAGTGTGTCCTTTCTTTAAATCGTTGGGACTAAAAGCCATCTGGTTGTCGGAGAAGGGAGAAGTTTAGTAACATCAAAGCCGCTTCCAGAAGCGGATTAACACCTATTTTGTCCCCAGGTGTGAGAGAGGAATACGCGGTCTCTTTTTGAAGAATACAATGATTCATCTGAACATTCTGTTCATCTCCATGCATCAAAATTGATAAGTATTGTCGCACAGTGTTAGTATAATGAGGCGACGCTACAGTATATATATATATATATATATATATATATATTTATATAAGATATGATTAGTGAAATTTGTTTCAAAATGAAAAACTTCAGTTATGTGTTCCTGTAACTAAATAATTATGTTATCAATGATTGAATCTCTTTACTTTTTATTATAATACAAAAAAGGTTATATTTTATTCTGGATAAGTTTCGACGCAAGAAAACTTTTAACTGCATGTGAAAACCTCTGAATTGAAAATTGATTTTTTTTTTAATATTGTTTAATTTTATGGTTGTATTCAAAAATCATTATCTTCATTTTTTATTTACCTTGATACAAGATTTAGAATTGAATGCCATTTTTCATTTTGAAAGATTGATTCCACTGAAAGTACTGGATATTTAAAAGGGTGAGAATTTAGAGTATACATGACAGTTCTGTATATTCAAACTATGTATTATTTTTTTTAAAAAAATAAATGTACTGGATACTGGGTAAAAGTACTGGGTATTTAAAAGGATGGGAATTTAGACAGTTCTATGTATTCAAACTATGTATTATTTTTTTAAAAAATAAATGTACTGGGTACTGTTTAAAAGTACTGGGTATTTAAAAGGATGGGAATTTAGACAGTTCTATATATTCAAACTATGCATTATTTAAAAAAATAAATAAACGCAAGAGTATTCTGAAATGCATATGATTCTGATAATAACCATAAAACTTCTTAAGTGTGTAGACTAATTTAAAACTTTTTTTAGAATGTGTTACCAGAATTTTAGTATAAATAAAAAAAAAATTGTTGAATCAGATATGGTGATTGTAATATTCAAAATATTTGAATAAGAGTACACAAAATGACTAGTTTCTTTTAAAACTTAATTTTTTATTTAAATGAGAGAATTCTAGATTTAACTTAATTGAAGATAATATTTTTTGGACAAGTTAAAAGTATTGAATAATTACATAGATAGAACTATACTCTCTCACTTCAGTATTCTACACAAATAAAAAAAAATGTTTACTTTAAACTATAATATTAAATATTTCTACTTATAATTGTTTTTACCTAATGTTAATAAATTGTGTTTTTCTTTTTAGAAAAAATATTTATACTCCTTCACTTTCAAACTCTTATCCAGACTCTACTTGTACAAAATATAGCACGAACAAAATTCTGTGAACACCTTTGCAAACAGCGAATTGAATTAAAACCTATTCTGGAAACTCATAATGTTACTTTATTTCATATGTAAATTTTCCTTGATTTTGGCTCGATTCAATAAAGGCAGTATGTTTACCTAAATCAACGCTATTTATTCGAATGCCAAGTTCAGCCCATTCATTACTGTTGGATATTCTCCTTAGTAATAAATAATGTATAAGGCTATCAGGTTTTTAGCTTCGTGAAGTATTGTGGTAATTCGAGTTCCATAATACAGGAGAAAATGACTTTCCAAAGTTTACTTCAGAAGTTCTCAAGGGTATTCTGAAATTTCAATATAGAACCTTATAGTAAATCAGATAGAAGTGGTGATATATCAAGGTATTTTTGAATGAGAGAGGCTTCTACTATTTTTTATAAAATATTGTATGATTTAATTTAGGATTAAATAATAATAATCTCTATATTAAAACGTTTTTCGTGATATAATAAATTTATTACGTACTATCGCAACAATGCCAATATTCAAAATAACTTGCCAAGTTGGCAACCCCTATTTCACATGTGTCGCACGCGCTGCATTGGTAAACATGTGCTTCGTTTCATATAATGTCGCCAATACAGTTATGACAGTATATTATTGCAAGCTCTCGCAGAAAAATATCGCAATGATTGCATGGACTGGAATAGTTGCATGAGAAGAAAGGTGTTGTCTCATACGAAGACTTATTCACACAATCAACGGAACCAAATACTCAACTTTCTAGGAAGCTGCAAGAGCTGCCGGTTTATCAAAATCTGAGGACTTTGTTAATGAAGTATGAACGATGCAGCTTTAGTGTTGGTAGTGTTGTTTAGTGGCTAAAAGAAACGCCAGAAACGAACTTTGAGAAAAAAGGAACAAATAAATAGAGCTGCATAATACAAGTGAATTACAGTTTTACACTTTGAGTAACGAGTAAAAACAATTGTTAAATTTGTACAATACAGGTTGGTCCGCCATTAGGGGGACAGGGGGTATGCCCCTAGTAATAATAATTGTTTTAATAATAATGCCTTTTAAAAATAATTGTGACAAGAGAATAGTCCTGTAGAGAAACAGAATTTGTTATAATATGGAACAAACTTGATAAATATGGGCAGTAAGGTAACATGGGCACATTTAAGCAAATACCCATATTGCTCGTAATGGTTTTGAGTTGATGCATTCATACTGTGGCGTTTGCAATGCTCAAACGTCATGACAACTGTATGATTTGTTTGTGTTGTTGTGCGGTTTAAACAAAAGCTCAAACGGACCACTTCTAATGTAAGTACAACTACCTGTAACTTCAAAATGGTGTTGATGTTACATTTTAGTTATCTGACGTAAGATTTAATAGGTAGAATTAATTAATTTTACATGAAATTTATAAAAGGCTTTAAACTTATGTGAGGCTTATGTATGTACCCGCCAACGGGTACTAACCCGTTGGAAGAAGCGGCGGGTTTCGCTGTTTCACCCTTCAACATCAGTAATGCCAGCTATTGAATAATATCACTAGAGCAAATATGAGCAGTAAAATTAAGGATAATACGGACAGTATAGAAATTTGATGAAACAATGCTTTTCCAACCCTGCTCTAGATCATTCTCTTGTCCCACACGCCTTTTGAGTTCTTCCTACCATAAAAACATCTTCTTTATTATAACTTTGGCCTAGTTAAAGTAGCACATGGCTCGTTTATTGTCACTACTGAATTCTCGAAATGAGCAGCATCATTTTTGGAGGAGCTAAGTTCAATTCCAAAACTGATAACAATTTGTAGAAATCACAGATGTAATAATATTACAAGGGAGCTGACAAGTGCCAAAGGTAAGGTTTCTACGAAGATAAGAGTTCGATTTAAACTTCTTATCATTTGTCAAACATATAATTTGTGTAGAAATGCGTTTCTGTTTGGAAGAGGTATTTATAGAAATGAGACAATTTTTCTCTTATCTTTTTTTTTTCTTTTGTAATGCCTCCTGCCCATATTTTCAGAAAAAAAAATGGACCATATTACCTTAAATTTAATCAAATATGAGCTATTTTAAAATTTTCTTTTGGAACTTTTTTATACACAGAGCAACAAGAGTTAGAGATTGTTTTTATAATATTAGGAAGACCGTCCTCTAAGGTATCCGACTACGTTCGGAACCATGATTTTCAAAAAGCGCATAAACGGATAATTTTCATGATATTTAATGTCACTTAGATGAGAATACATGCATAAAATTGTTTTAAGGACACATTATGACAAAAAAAAAATTCTTTAAATACAATATTTTGGCAAAAAATAAACTTAGAATAACTTTTTTTCAAAACGTTCTCCTTTTATACAAAATGATTCTATAATAATAATATTTTGTGATATAAAGTAACGACTTCTCCAGAGAGTCTGAACTAGGACTTTTGAAAAATTCACATTATTTTCAGAGTTACTACCAATTGAAATAATTATCGTCGTTCTTTTCTTAAAAAGTTTCCCCTCTATTGTAGTAAAATACGGATAAATAAACTTCTAAGTTATATATTTCAAAAATTCTATTTCAGACTCTGTACAGAGGTTTGAGCTATATACAGGCAAAATATTATTATAATAGAAGCATATTTTATAAAAGAAGAATGTTTTTTTTTGAAAATTGACCATTCTATGTTAATTTTTTATCAAAATATTGCACTTAAATAATTTTTTATTGTAATAAAATTCTTAAAACAATTTTATATACGTTTTCTAATGTAAGTGCCACTAAATTTCATAAATATTATCCATTTATACGCTTTTTCAAAATCACGGCTACAAACGTTGTCGGATACCTTAAAGTTTGAAATATTTTAATTTCGGAAAAAGGGAAAGTGTTTTAGAGTGTGGCATATTTTCAATATATTACACTATAACTGAACGCTGCAGTTTTGGTGTACATATTTTCCGAGTTTCCCCTAAGTCAGTGTATCTCAAACTGTGGGGCGCCCTCCCCCCTAAGGCGGGTGATAACTCAACGAGGGAGGCTCCAGCACATTAAGGTATCCGACTACGTTCGGAACCGTGATTTTGCAAAAGCTTATAAATGGATAATATTTATGATGTTTAGTGTCACTTATATTAGAAAATGTATATAAAATTGTTTTAAGAATAGTAATACAATAAAAATTTATTTAATTACAATATTTGGACAAAAAATGAACGTAAAATGACCCATTTTCAAAATATTCTCCTTTTGTGAAAAATGCTTCTATTATAATAATGTTTTGCCTGTATATAGCTCAGACCTCTGTACAGAGGCTCAACTAGAATTTTTGAAATATATAACTTAGAAGTAGGTTTATCCATGTTTTATGACAACAGAGGGGAGAAATTTTAAGAAAAAAACGCCGATAATTATTTCAATGGGTTGTAACTCTGAAAATAATGTGTGAATGCTTCAAAAACCATAGACGAGCCTCTGTACAGTGGTTTGAGCTATATACAGGCAAAATCTTATTATAATAGAAGCATTTTTCACAAGGGAGAACATTTTGAAAAAAGGTTATTCTAAGTTAATTTTTTGCCGAAATATTGTATTTAAATAATTTTTTTGTTACAATGTCCTTAAAACAATATTATACATGTATTCTAATCTAAGTGACACTAAACATCATGAAAATTATCCATTTATGTGCCTTTTTAAAATCACGGTTCCGAACGTAGTCGGATACCTTAAAAAGTTGAAAACAAAAGATTATTTTGAAAAATTATTAATTTACTGAAAATTAACAAAATACATTCTGACTTAGTAAAAAATAAAATACACATTTACACTGATGTAAATACACTTATAAATGTATCAGTACTGCACAATGTATTTTATAATTAATATAACAATACTAAATTAAGAACAAGTTTGATAATTAAAAGTGACCCTATGGGCTTGTGTGTATTAACACTTATCTTGATAACTTGCAGGATTTATATTAATCCCTTAACTGCCGATTACAAGCTATGCGATTCGCTCCCCAATGCTACCATTTTTCACGTACACGTTCGTATGTGATGTAGGGGGTTGGGGGAGGCGAATAAAGGAATAAAAAAAAAAAAAAGCAAATCCTCTGGAATAAGTAAATCCATCCCGAACACTTTCAATGTCCTTTCATTGTATATTCCAAAGCCTTCGGAATAATCTTATGGATATAGCATTGTACAGAAAAGATCGTACTTCAGAAAGACGTGTGTATGCGTCCAGAAAATTAATGCTTTAGCTGAGCGAGACGCTTTTATACGCCGATCGCACTTTAGAAGTTAAAGTCGTATTGTAGCTTTAGCGTAAAAGAATAGTATTATTGAATTCACAATTAATTGTTATTGTATGGAGGGGGCGCAATAAAAATTATGATTGAATGTTGGGTCGCGAATATTGAAAGTTTGAGAAGTACTGCTAAGTTAAATATCAGGAGAGTGGTTATCTTGCATCAATTCTTTGTAAGTACATACAGTTCGAGACATCAAAACTCACATTTTCCCAGACAGGGAATTGCAACAGGAAGAATAATAGGAAATTTATAATCACATGATGAAATGAAAGGAAATAATATTTATTTTTAGAAATTGTATAATTGGCTTCAGGGAGCCGTCAATTCGTCGTTGGGTAAGCACTATTTTTAAGATATGGCTTCCCTAGGAATCACGAATAAATCTGTTAAAACACAGGGTCCAATAATTTTAACATTAGAAATTAGATAAAACTGGTGCTTAGAAAAATACTATTCGTAATTAAGATTTAAAGCAAAAAAAATGTATAAATTCGACCACACACACATTAATCCTCTTTTATGGGTTGTTCATTAAAATTCAGATTTCTGAAAAATGCTGTTTCTGGGAAACAGCTCTTTACCAGAATTAAAATCTAGTTCAAAGAGGTTTGAGGGAATTAATTGTTATAATCCAGTTTTTAACTGCCCAGTTCTTGATTATTATTCATTTATTCTGTTAACGTAAACTAAATTTTCTTACCATATATTAATCATGCTCTTCAGAACTAACACTAAACCAAATATAAAAGTAATTGTATTCTCTAGTGATGAGATTACTATGATTTTATAATCAAATTTTTAAAACATAATCAATTCTAAGAAATTTTTCGCTTATGGGAGAAGGTTACTAATATTTCATGAAGCTCGCCAGATTTCTTATGAAAAGTCTGATAGGAGCTCTGTGATCATTCCAGGAAAGATTTTTTTTTGATACCTTACTATATACTATTTATGACAATCAAAGACTCCGCTTTGAAATTCCTCATTTGGTATTGTAAAACTATACCGAAGAAAAAAAGTGTAAAAGTTTAAGAGAGTACTTGATTTCAGTGCGTGCTTTATGAACAAAGTAAAATTTCAGAAAGCAGCAACTTCAATGAAGTTTTTTTTCTTTTATGGATCTCCGTTATGACGAGAGAAGTAAATTTTATCTAAAAAAGATTGTTAGTTTTTAAATAAATACAAGGCATTTTTTTTTTATTGAGATGGAAACCTCAGATAAAGAATATTGAAAATAAATACTAGAAACATTATTAGTAATTTAATATATTCAATATTTCATTGTTGATTGTGTGAATGTGCTGCTTTTACGCTGCAACTGATGAACTTGAGGATTTTTGGATTTTTTTGAGTACTATTTTTAGAGGAGGAATTTATTTTCTTTTGCTTTTATCTTCTATAAATGAAAGAGTTTATTAATTTACAACGATTGTGATGACCTAAAAATTTCAGGAACTTTAAATAAGTAAGCATTCGATATTCTGTGGTTTTTGCTATTGTTTTAAATTTATACTATATTAAACCTTCGCCGTTCGCAACTTTCTGTGACTGCGGGCCGTCGCAATGCGTGAAAAATGGACACAATTTCAAGTTGCCTTTTATCTGCCATCCTGTTTGATCCGAGTGACGTTCCTTAATACGTACTTTTTTTAGGATCTGCAATATGAGATTAGAAAAAAATATTTTTGGAAAACATAAGGTTATTTTTTTTTATTCAAAACGCATGATTTTCAAAACAACATTTTTTTTTTTGTAACTCAGCAATTTGTGATTTTAAATTTGGACTGAATGGTTACCAAAGCATCACCCCACCCCTGCTGCTGTGCTTTTTTGCACAGGCGTGACCGTCAGAAGGTTAAGAGTCAAAAGACTTGATTCAGGAATAGAAGTATATTCCAAGATATTGATTATCTACACAATAGAGCAGTGTTTCTCAAACTGTGGGGCGCATCCCCTAGGGGGCGTGATAACTCTAAGAGAGGGCACGAGCATAATGAAAAGTTAGAAACAAAAGATTATTTAAAAAATTATTAAGTTACTGAAAGTATAAACAAAATGTGCATTTTGACATAATAAAAAATAAAATTAACATTTACCCTGATATACACTTATAAATCTATCATTACTGTACAATGTATTTTATAATTAATGTAACAATACTAAGTTAAGAACAAATTTAATAATTACCAGTGACTCCATGAGCTTGTCTCATATAGAATTATATACAAAATTTAACACTTATCTCGATAATTTGTACGGTTTACAAATAATCCCTTCACTCCCGATTAAAAGTGATACGATTCGCTCACCAAAGCCTCCGTTTTCCACGTAGAAGGGGGGATTCCATGTATTAGTGGGAGAAAAAAATGAATAAATAAGGAATTCTTCTGATATAAGTGAATTCTTCACAAAAACTGTCAAGATACTTTTATTGCATTTCAAAGCTTTCGGAATAATTTTATGGAGAGCACAGTGCTCTGAAAAGATCGTACTTCAGAAAAAAGTATATATGCTTCCGGGCATTCAACGCACTAGTTGAGCGAGGAGTATATATACGTCTGGGAGTTTAACACACAGGTTTAGTAAGACGTATATATACGCCGGTGGCATTTAAGAGGTTAAAGTCGCGTTGTAGCTTTAAGGTCAAAGCACAGTATTATTGTGTTCAATGTAAACTGCCTGATTTAGACGTATTCGATCGCGGACAAATCGTAGGTGCTCGATGCATGGGCCATTCAGTTTCCGAAATCCTCAGACAGCTATGATTTTCAAGGTCGACAGTATTAAGAGTATACCAAGAATACATGGATGGAGGTCAAAAAACTAGTGATTGGGCAAACTGCAGAGGACAATTAGCCTTGACAGTGCGTGGTGAGAGATGGCTCATGCGTATTGTACTTAGACAGCGAAGCCAAACACATTAGCTTCATTTACCACCCAGTTGAATGACGGTACCATGTGGATTTCGAGAGCCGTCGACTTACGAGAGTACCATTTCTCGCCATCTGGCTGCACGTCTTGCCTGGGTGAGAGAGCACAGAGACTGGAGTGTAGAGGACTGGAAACGAGTAGCAATGAGTGATGAGTCTCGATTCCGACTACTTAACGCCAACGGGAGACTGAGAATATGGCGTCAAGCTCATGAAGCCATGGATCTTGCATGCTTGTACAAGTTCATGGTGGCTCAATCATGGTCTGGGTTTTTTTGTGGCACTGTTCGGGATCTTTGGTGCGTGTATCAACCTCCCTCAATGCAATTCGGTACGTAGAGTTGCTGGGTAATCACCTCCATCCGCATCTGCTGTTCTGTTATCCGCACGGTAATGGAGTTTTCCAGCAGGGCAACTGTACCTCTCACAAGTCTCTGTTGGCTACTAGATGGTTGAATGAGAATTCGTCTGACTTTTCTGTCATAAATCGGCCACCTAGAAGTTCAGACTTATAAATCATATTGAACATCTTTGGGACGTTTTAGAGCAAGGCGTGGAAGGCTATTACACAGCACCAGCGAACCTTGCTGAATTATGGACAGATTTAGCCAATATTTGGCAAGTCATTCCCGTGGAACGTTTCCAGAAACTTGTTGCATCTATGTCTCGTCGTGTGGTCACCGTAAGAAAGGCCAGAGAAGGCCCAACTCGTTACTAGGTACGTATTCCAAATTCAGTGGCACTTCAGTGTATATATATATATATCCTCATAATATATTCAAATAATTACAGAAAGAAATATTTGCCACAGAAGAAGAATAACAAACTCTTGGCCTTAGGAACCAAGAAAGCAGGTTTAAGAATGTTTTTTGGCTAGTCAACCCACACCTGTAATTTACATATACTACTGTGCCATAGGGAAAGAAAGAAATATTATAAATATGTAATCTCATTGCAAAATAAAATACACTAATGTTAATTTAATAATGCATAACCTGAAAATATTTTATAAATTACTTACTAATATAGAGTTAAAAATCTTTATATAAAATACTGCTATACCACTTGAACACAACATTTAGTAAATAGTAAATATTTCCTGCCAACTCAAAAGAAAGTAAGATTAGTATGCATAAAAGTAAAAATTAGTAAATTAAGATGAAATAAAAGTAAGTCTCTTTCTCTCTATATATATACTTACAAACTTTAAATATTGATAACAAATTTATTGGAATAAAAAGGACCTCCAAGCATACTCAGTGATTCTAATATAAAATAAAGTATATTTTTAATTGTATGAAACGTGTAGTGCCATCTTGTGGGGTAAACGAGTAACTGTGTAGTTAAATTTAAAAAAATTTAATTTAATCCAAATATTATAACATTTTGTAATTTAAAATAAAACCATTAGAAATGCAAATGTAAAGAAAATTAATAGGTGCTCAATACAATAATTAAACTGTTACAATTTGAAATGATATTAGATTTATCGCTAAATAATATATTATTGCGAATAATATAGTTAAAAATAATATTTCTCTACATAGAAATTGATATATTAGAATTCCTATTTGGTATTTAAGAATATTAGCCACAAAAGTGTTCTTACACTTGCAATTTCTTTTAAAATTTAATGTTTTCAACTAATAAAAATTAATATATTGTAATTGTAGTTTTTTTATATCTGCAAATTGTTCTTAATGGAATGACATAATTAATTTTTTAAAAATAGTATAACTATTTTTTTTAAAAATTAATAATCAAAAAGCTATTAAAAATTACGCCACAAAAGTCTTCGTACATTTAACAAAAATCTCAACATGGCTTTAAATATTGAATTTCTTTCTTAATTTAATACTTAGTAGGATATCTTTTAGTGTTCACAACTACTTTTAAAAGTCTTGGTGTAGATTTAATCAGTTTTTTGTAATTTCTGCATCGATTTTCCTCCATTCTTCTGCGATTATTGTTTTTACTTCACATTTTGTGTTTATTTGTCATGTTTTCTTTTTTTTACACATCAAAATCTCACCAAATATGTCCTACTGTGCTAAATTAAGGGATTGATGAAGTGTTTCATAATTTGGGGACAGTTATAGAGACACTAGGGGCGTACATTGAGAGCAGTTCATGTTGAGAGCTATTCATGTTGATCTATAATGCTAAAGATCGTTTGTACTTTCTGGAAATGATTTTATAATTTATTTTCTCGTTTTCATTTTGAGACATTATTTTCGCAATTTCAGAATAATCATCTGTAAATGTTTTCTTTTGATTGGAAGGTAAATTGAAAGATTTATTTGGAAAATGGCTCCTAAAATTGCTAGATGGCTTGAAGGTTACGTAACTGCGTTTTTCAAGGATAAATATTTGTATCAATAAATTCTAAAACGGTGTAAAAATCTCGGTTATTGCATTTTAAAAAGATATTTAAAACATATTAAATTTGAAAGGAACAAACAAACATGTCTAACTGAAAGTAAAAATGAAAACATGACCACGACACCTCATCCTAAGGCTGTTCGAACGTAGGTACCTATCATCAAATTGGAGTTTCTGATCCTAAAAGAAAATCTGCCGATTCAGAGATTCATTGTACTGAAACTAGGAATGTCTTTCAGCCCTGTAAGTGAAATCATAAATAGAAAAACTTAAAGCTAAAAAAAGATAATTAAACCTAAAGTTCATTTGCTTTTGCCAAAACATATAGATGGAAGAAAAACAAATTAATATTATAAATTAATACATTGACAAAATACAATAATTTTAAACTGTATCAGTATTTTTATTTTTCATTATTTGTTTTATTAATTTTTTGATAGTATTTTTCTCTTTAAGAAAAAAAAATCATACTAAAGATAAATTTTTGAATTCCATACATAATACATATCACTATGTAGAAATTTCTGTACTATAATTGCAAAATATGACAAAAATAGTTTTATATGTCACATATTCAACTTGGAATATTCTTATAGTCTATCTTTTTGATGAGATAATTGTACGTGATTGTTGTTTATTGACAGACTTCAAATGAAACAAATCCAGTTTTTTAATTCTAATGAACATTGGTGGGTGTTTTTCTCCATAAATATGACATCAAAGAAATATAGGTTGAGCTCAAAAATAGAAACTAATCGCTATATATAGTTCTTTAAAATTATAAGAGGAAAAATAGGGAACGACACGTCTGTTAATTGTTGATTTATCATTATTTTAAGAAATTTTTTATTGCTTATGTATGTTTAAACAAAATGCCTGTGTTTTCTAATTTCTTTACTTCCACATTCATATTATCTTAAACTTTAGTTTCCAAAAGTGTAAAAGAATTCTTTTGTATCTTAATAATTTCGTAATGACTTGAAAAATTGGCTGGGTTTCATTATAAGGGGTTAATTTGAATAATCTCCCCAATGGCGCTAAGGCTTTTGGCGAAAAAAAATAAAAAACGGTTCACATTAAAAAAAAATGTGTATATTTTTTCAAATTAGAAACTATCTATTTTTGTCCTATTCAAATTTTTAATCGTTAATAAAATATTTTCTATTCATCCCTTCAAGTTCAAATACATTTTTTTAAAAACTTGTAGTAGATTACACTTGATGTTAATACAGTTTTTTTTTCAAATATTAATTCATTAACTAAATTAAAAGATGAATAAATAGTATCAAACAAAAATAATATTCCAACAGCATATATAGAAAAGAAAGTCGTTTTTTGTGTCCCTGTAGCGTAATGGTTAGCGCGTTGGACGACTTCTAATCCAAAGGTCATGGGTTCGTATGACCCCTAGGATGACCAAATTTCTGAGAATATGCTTTCTTTTTACTGTACTATTTTGTTATAATAATTAAATTTAATTAATGAATAAATTGTAACAAACAAACAAAAATAGTCCAACATCATATATAGAAAGGAAAATGGGAAAATTGCAAGGAATATATATATATATATATATATATATATATATATATATATATATATATATATATATATATTTTCTTTACTTTCACATTCATATTATCTTAAACTTTAGTTTCCAAAAGTGTAAAAGAATTCTTTTGTATCTTAATAATTTCGTAATGACTTGAAAAATTGGCTGGGTTTCATTATAAGGGGGTTAATTTGAATCATCTTGAATATATATATATATATATATTTAAATATATATAATTCAATCACATAACACAGGAATCAATAAAAAAATATCGAAACTAAATGAATCCTATAANTAAAAAAAAAATCGAAACTAAATGAATCTTATAACATAAAAATCCCATTTCAGAATATCAATGGCGAATATAGAAGACAAAATTCTAACGTTTTCAAACAAAATTAAAAGAAAAAAAATTTATAAAATAAAAATATATAAAATATCCAAGTGCAACCTCGGACTTAGGACCGATAAGTGGGGTTAAACTAGTTTGATGGCGCCAACCTTCCCCCTATTGCAACTTGGTATAAATTAATCTTAAAATATCCAATTCTCAAAAATTTAAAAATTAAAAATTTAAAAGTTAAAAATTAAATAGTTAAAATAGTTAAAATTAAACCATTAAACTTGAAAAATTAAACTATTCGCCATCGCATTCTGAAAGATATTATATTAAAATATTAAAATTCTAAAACAATTAATTGCATAATAAAAGTGAACCCTCAAACACCAAAGATGACGCACTCATCTTTAAAATAGTTGTATAGGTAGAAAAAATGTCTAAAATCCGAAAGTTCAAATTAAAAACCAATTATTTTCACAAATGAATAGCGTAAATCATTAAAAACTCACCAAAAAGCATTCTATCAATAATTCAATTCACAAATTTTGAACGATTTTTCTCTCATAATTAATACAACAATTACCTCTTCTATACTTTGCTCACAACACCCACTAATGCCATGTCAATCCAAATGATTCATAATCTCACACCAGAGTTCAATCATTTGGTATTAGATGCAAATCAGACTGCATGCAAAAAAGTTGCTTGATTGGTCATAAACGTTTGATTGGACATAAATAATTTTAAAGTGTAGTCGTGTAAATATTGGTCTATGTGTATACTATAATGTATTCTGTGTGTGGAATGCACAAATTCTTCACAGCTGGACCACTAACAAGCTGACTTTGTGGACCTAATGTTGTGTGGTGGATTTGTGCATTTGTGGTGGATTTGTGCATATATATATATACACATACATACATTTTTATATTAACTTTAACTATTTAATAAAAAGTAACCACAATAAAAAATTTTTTTGTTGACCTACGTAGAGATTGACTTAAAAGAGTCTTTTTTATATTACTTGTTCCTTTATAGTAGGTGTATCCCTTTATATATCTTTCCAAAATAAATTTCTTTTAAAATTTCTACCATTCATTTGTAAATGAATTTTTATTTATGTTTCTTCATATGTGCGAACTGATTTATTTTCTTAAATTATCTAAATTTCTAGTTTTGTACGCTGCCAATATGTAAATAAAGCAAACATAATATATTCAAAGGAATCGCGTAGTTGAAAATTACAGGGAATATGCAAATGCATCCATTACAACTGTAAACAATAGAATATTCTGTTGAAAAGTTTCATTTCGAACAAATATTTTTCCATTTCGTGAATAAAGATTTTATCACAGAAAGAATTATCTACAATACAACTGTTATTACAAAAGAAAGGAAGCGAAAAAATAAAATAAAAAAATAGCAGAAATGCAAGTATATTCCTTGAATTCAACAAGTAAAGAAACTCTACAAGCGTTTTTAGTAAGAAAATTCTTATGCGAAGTACGTATCCAGTTTGACAACGCATTAGTAAATCTTTTCTTTCTATTCTTATTTTTTTCGCTTGACAAAAATAATTTTTGAGAAAACCAAGAGATGTGTTTTGTATATTTTTGAAGCTGATTGTTCGAAACAACTCTGTACGTTACATTGTTTTTATGTTTATTTATGGATTGCAATATATATTTATTTTTACGTTTTGATGAACGGCAAATAATGCATCTCTTATTGATTTTAAGGTAGGAAATTCTCATCTTGGCAGAATATCTTTAAGAATTTTCTATTCCTCAGCTTTATTTTTAATATTAAAATGAGTTTGTTATTTTTTTTCCTTGTAAAAGATTTCTTGTCAAAAGGTATTACCATTTCACTATGCTCATTCGAAATCTTCCATTTGAGATAATATTTGCTTTTCTAGAGTTTTTAATGATACTTTTGAAGTGTTTTTAATGTATCCGGCTACGTTCGGAACCGTGATTTTAAAAAAACTCATAAATGGATAGTTTTTATGATATTTAGTGTCACTTAGATTAGAATACATGTATGAAATTGTTTTAAGAACATTTTGACAAAAAAAATTATTTAAATACAATATTTTGGCAAATAATTTACTTAGAATAACATTTTTTCAAAATGTTCTCCTTTTATAAAAAATACTTCTAAAATAATAATATTTTGCTTATATAGACTTCTCCAGAGAGTCTGAACTATGATTTTTGAAAAATTCCCATTATTTTCAGAGTTACAGCCCATTGAAATAATTATCGGCGTTTTTTTTTTTTTTAAATTTCTTCCCTCTGTTGTCGTAAAACATGGATAAACCCACTTCTAAGTTATATATTTCAAAAATCCTAGTTGAGACTCTGTACGGAGGTCTGAGGTCTATACAGGAGGTCTATACAGCAAAATATTATTATAATAGAAGCATTTTTCACTAAAGGAGAATATTTAGGAAATTGGTTATTCTATGTTCAGTTTTAGTCAAAATAGTGTACTTAAATAATTTTGTATTGTAATAATATTCTTAAAACAGTTGTATATACATTTTCTAATCTAACTGACACTAAATATCATAAATATTATACATTTATACGCTTTTGCAAAATCACGGTTCCGATCGTAGTCGGATACCTTAAATCTGTCTTGGCTCACACACAGTTCTTACGTTAGTGTGGTTACCTGTGGTTTCAGCACAGGTGTTTAAATTTGTTTCAAAATTTTGAATCTCGTCCCAAATTGCGCTCCTTTTGCTCTAGAGTGCGATATCAATAAAAATTATACTAATGAGGTTTTGGTATAATTAGAGGTATTTGGGTATAATTTGGAATTTTTAGAGCAAAATAACTATGCTCTCAAAGATTTTGATTTTCCTTTTTCATAGAATAGTATTTAGCTTTTACTAGAGAATTAAAATGTATCTTAATAATGAAAAATAACAAAGAAGATAAAGAAGTAATTTTAAATGGAAAATTAATTACTTGAAAAGAAATGGAGTCTGAAAAGAAAAATATCTTATGTCATCATTATTTGAAATTTATGAAAAATTCTGTATGATGCTGGGGATTTATTTTAGGCATAAGCGAAGATGCATATTTCTTTGAAAAAAAAATGATAAATATCCATTTTTAAAATTACTATCTTTTGAAACAATGAAATTAAGAAGTATGGCAGAACTATGAATTAATTGCTGAAAGTTTTGCTGAAAACTGAATGCAAGAGTGCTGTAATGAATACTTCATTTAACATTTGAAAACGATTCTTTTTCTTTTGTAATGGATTTTTATCGATGTTTCAGCTAAAGGCTGTTTGCTTTTAAGAACATTTCTGTTTAATGCATTCGAATGAAATAATATAATAAAAAACAACAAATAACCGTTAACTTAAATTTACTATTATACCGATGAGAAATATCTTCGACTCTTTTTCATTTATTTTATAAATAGTTACTGTAAGTTTTAGTCGACTGTAAATTAAGTATAACACAAAGGTTTGGCAAAATTATTTAATAATGACATAAATATTAATGCAAAATTAACTTCCAAATACTATGCTTAAATTAAAAGATACATTAAAATAATTCTGATGATTAGTGATTTTAAAATGGAATAGCTGCTTAACATTTAAAAGGGTTTTCTACGTTTATTATTATTTCCATTAAAATATTAAAAATTTCATAGGATTTCATACTTTTACATATTATATATTTCTTAAGAAATTACTCATATCCTTTTAAGCCGATGGTGTTCTCACTCTTTTTATTAAATATATAACAATATCTCTCAATATAATTTATTTGATTTAGGATTCTTCGAACATATATTTTAGACTTAATATAAACTTATTTATGAGCTAAAAAACAGCAATTTCATTTAAATTGTTTAAAAGTGAATAACTGTGTTGCTTTTGAGTGACTGTATAAAAATTCAGAAGCTCGTAAATTTTTAATTAATTGACGAGATCTTTGATAGGCTTGTTACTCTGAATACATGAGAGAGTTAAGTATAAAATACATCAATACATTTGTTGCAGATTTTATTATTTTTTGCTTAGAAGTTTCCCTAATTTCCCATAAAATATTTTTTGAATCGAAACTGATAATAATTTTGACATTGTGAGGTACCCTCCCTGGGGTGCCTCTTTTCTACATTATCTACGCGACGTGTATCTGTAGGAAAGAATTAAGAATCCCGCAAATCTGTCATCTTAATATTTGTTTATTAGATCTTAACACTTAA